>BJCM01042465.1:0-23199 GCA_018326385.1 Flaveria bidentis | reverse complement strand
CCTAACAATTGTAATTAACAAAATTGTAACTAACAAAAAAATTATAAATCAAAAAATAACATAAAACTAAAAAAATAAAATCACAAAAAATATTTCTTTCATTTCTCTCTTTCATAAAAAATATAAAAAATATAAAAATCTAGTTTTTTTACGAAATTCATTTTTGTCACACCCTCAATTTCCACAAACGGGGTAATACCGTTAGGCGCGTGATATACCATGATCTTAGCCATTAGTTACACTAAACGACGCAACAATTACAAAACATAATTTCTAATATAAAATAAGTTTCCCACAATTCTGAGTTAAATATGGAAACATTAAAAGTAATGCGGAAGCGTATAAATTCATAATTCAAACGGCGCAAACACGCGCAAAAACAAATAAATATGATGTGTGGAAAATGCGATTGTTCTTTGTTGACCCAATAAAGGATGAATGACATGATGTTATGATCCTAGTCGTGCTCGATTAAGAACTTGAAAGAAATATGATAAAGTGTCAACACAAGGTTAGTGAGTTCATAGGTTTTGATAAACAAAATATAATAGTAAACTGATACAGTAAACAAAGTAATATCAGTAGATAGCTAGTCTACTCAACAAGTCGCAACCGACGCTGACAATGTAAAGAAATGCATCGGCTGTGAACACCAAGTAAACAAGCATAACGATTAGGGTCCCGATTAACCTGCATTTCATTTTCTACTTAATTGAGATTAAATATTAGGAAAGAAATTAATTATTAAGAACAGAATGGTATGTTTCGTGCTCACGGTTCGGTTACGGTACAGATTATTGGTTTGTTCCCCACTCACAAGCAAACACCATCATACCCAAACTCACACAAACATAAGACCTAATTATTGACACATATACCAAATTATACTAGTAATTACCCTTTATATATTTTGTATTAAAAAAGAACTTTTCATAATTAAGTTCATGATATATACAATACCCGTGCACAAGATATATATATCTATATACATACAAACACAACATGCCTATATTATGTACTTCATGCCCACCCAAATATAACACCAAACAAAATGCACCACTCAAAATATTATGAACCATCCACACACATGACCATATATATGCATCATCCATTCATGTGCATACCACTTAAAATTCCTAAGCATTCATGCAACTTAAAACACACAACACAATTCATACATTAACCTACGGGTTCTTGAACCAACCCAACCATCATCGTAAATTAAAGAAAACATACATATGATACTGCACATACATATATTCGTACGTCTACCTCTCCTAGGTTAACACCCCAACCGAAACTCACCATACTTAAACATAAGCCTGAATACAAGCAAACACAGCCATGAACCTTCTGTGAAACGCACACAACGCATAACAATAATAGCACGTAAATGCACCGACTCGAACGTACGCCCAAAATAAAAAAAACACAGCACACGCACACACATACATACATTCATAATTTCAACCTGATCACACACACGTGCATTGACACACACAAATGAGGCCCATATATAGTCACCTATACACACAGCGCATGCAACATGAACATAATCGAACAAACCAGAACATTAATGTCATGAATGTACAATCACCTAGTAGAACTGTAACATACAACGGCACATACAAAACCGTCATACGTAGATATTTATGTATATAACTATCCACGCACACAAACCCAACTCCATGTGCACCCCCCGCAACCACACCAACCCAAAAGTTGAACCCGTTACCAAGAACCGCAGTCAAGTCCATAACCGAGAACGAAACCAATTACACGGGGTTAAAGAACATACCGATAAAGAATGAACCGATAGACAAGCAGTCGTGATTCACCACGCGAGTCGTCAGAATCGAAATCGCCGAGCAGGGTTGAGAAGGCTGCCGTCGAAGGAGAGAATTTTCTAATATAACAAGGGACATTTACATTCTACCCCCCCAAGTTTACTTAAATTGTATTTTGGGTTCAATTGGTTTAGTAAGTTTTAGGTTAATCATTAATAATTTGTAAGGCCCCGTTTCCGGGACGCTTACAGCTGATCAACCATCGCACATAAAACATATATTTACATTAATTTTAATGAAACATTACAACGAAAACATTTAAACAACCATTTCATTATAAATGATTTTGCAAAATAATACATCGTTGACTGATTACAAAATAACTTGTTGCATTACATCACAAAAACATTATACAAAATGGATGCCATCCAAAATGAGCCAAGTAGTCACTCGTGCCATTCTCAGCAACCATTACCTGCTAACTAGAAACACATAAAAGTCAGCGTTGTTGAGCGAGTTCTAGTTTTAAAATAAAATATACTTTACTTTCTTCCAAAACCATTCTATACTTTCGTACATGATCACACATCATAAGTACACGTAGATAATATCATTATTATCTTCCTTTACTGTTCATCACTTTCTTTCTTTACTTTTTTCCAAATCAGTGTCATCAGCTATACCCCAAACGTATGCACAAACCGAGTACTGGGCCGATGATTATAAATGACTTACATAACGCATATAGCCCGACACCAGCACCGGGGCAAGCGACAAAGATCCCAACTGTATACTACACCCCAAACGTATGCACAAAGCGGGTACTGGGCCGAAGATCATAAATGACTTCCATAACGCACATAGCCTGGCACCAGCATCGAGGTGAGTATCCACTATAATCCATGTACTATACAACTGGTCAGTCATAAAGACTAGACCCCTGTGTGTATCCTTATGGGTTAGCTAAACCACACACAGTTGAGCTAATGACATTTTAGAGTTGTGCACCTCCATACATTTTGCTTGCAAGCCTTTCTTTACTTTCACTTTCATTAATGCATGCATTTTTCTTTACGTTTCTTTTTTCATTATCTTCCACTTTACGTTACATAAAACTTTTCATTTCATTCATAACATTCAACGTAAAGCCATAGAAAATAAACATACATAACCAGGAACATAAGCATAACCATACAAAACATCACTATACAAGGCATCATCATACATGACATAACAATCATCATACATGCCATAACATACCCCATACATCATCAAAAATCAACTTACTTCACCCCGGGAACATCCCAAGTCAAAGCCTACATTTCACATTTTCCCCAAAAATCAGAAAATAATTCTAAGTATTAGGCGCATGGGTTTCAAGCTGGCACATGGGGAACACTTAGGCGCATGGGAACTTTTGGGCACATGGGCACTATTAGGGCGCATGGGCAACACGTAGTCATTCATGCAGGCGCATGAGTGCCTATGCACATGGGCTTTCTTGATGTCTAGACACTTAGTCAAATTTAGCCTTTTCTAGGCGCATGGCTACTGCGTATGGGAGCACTTAGGCAGTTTATACCATTGGGCACATAGGCCACTGTTTAGGCGCATGATCAATCCAAGTCACACTTAAATGACATAATTCAGTCCCTGATCATCATCTAGCATGTTCTAAGCTTAAATCATACATTCTAAGCCTTAGAAGTACATTCATAACATCATCATAACCATAAACATACCTAAATCAAACCCCACCTGCAAACATATTCATACACATACATATGGGTGAAAAATCCATTTTTATAAAAATGTTCATACATGCATTTTTAGCCCCAAATCAGTTTAAAACAAGTAAAAAGTGGGTTCTAGAACTCACCTTAGCAGCCTCTTGGGTAACTTGCTTCAAAACCCAAATGCAATTGAGTTCTATCACCTAGAAACCCACTAAACACACACAACCGAACACAAAAACACAAATAAGCATACAACCAAGGCAAAGCCGGTTAAGAACATCACAAAACCATGAATTCTTACCTTGAATTCGAATTATTCTTCTTGTTTTTCCAATAACCGAGAGTTTCTGCTCTTTCTCTCTCTCTCTCTCTCTCTCTAAAGCCCGAATGAAAAGTAGAATATAGGACAAGTGGGCGGCCATACCACCTTTATCACCAAATTTCAAACTTTTGCCCTTTTGAATAATTTTTATCCCTCAACTTGGGTTTTATAGTGTTTCTTTCTTTTTCCTCACTTTTATTCCTTCTTTCATGTAAACAAAACCGGTGTTATATAATTACAATAACAAAATTGATTTATATATAAATTGTATTTTGGGTTCAATTGGTTTAGTAAGTTTTAGGTTAATCATTAATAATTACAATAAAAAATTGATTTATATATAAAATGATTTAACTTAGATTGTAGAAGAGAGGTTTATAATGGTTATGATGTTAACTTGAAAACTGAGGTTGTTACAGATTAGGGTTTAATCACAAGCCAAACTAACAAATTGGTAGCCTTTACTTAGAGCTACAAGCTTTTCACAAAATCAAAATCCGAAAAGAACACCAATCAAATAAGGTTGTAAGGAAACTTATCCATTCCCATCATACAATGAATAGTCACCAACAATCCCTTATCCTGATAGATGCGTACGAAGAGATTAAAAAGAGTACAATCAATGAGACACTAACTCACGAACAAGGGAATCCATACTAAACATGAATATACTAGAAAATGCCCTAGACAATCAAGATTTGTCTAAGACACCTAGGAATCAACAATCAAAAGCATATGGCTTGTTACTATACAAACTTTACTTCTCAAACAAGATTTAAACATCAAAACCCTATAAATCTCAAAACAACATATGAATAACACATAAGAGCATATGCACCATCTAACAAGAAAACATAGACAATCGAACACTTATTCTAGCAAAAATGTGTTACTAGTCATCGTAAATTGTTTAAGAAGATCTAACCTGAAGATGATGACACAAGGACGGGAAGAGATAGAAAACCCCTAGTTTTCTTATGTTACAAAGGCTAGAAAGCGATGAATTTGTTGTATCTAATAAAATAAGGTTTTTGTACACTTCTTATTATTTGAAACCACATTTTTGTCACTTATTATTTTTATAGACATTATCAATTTATTTTCTATTCAAAAGAATATTATAATAATTTAATCACTCAAACTAATTTCCCTCTCTAATTAAAAATTAATTTTATTAATTGCTACAATTATCTCTTTTATTTATATTTTTTAAAATCAACCCATAATTTTCAAAATAGATTTTATTAAAATAATTATAAAACACATCTTTATATTAAAATATAAATGATAAAAGGTTATATAATATGAAATTTTCTAAAACACTAAGCCTTATTGTTAGATCTAGAAATTATATGTCTAGATCATTTTGTATAGGGTTAAAACTTTAATCAATATTTGTACTGAACAATTGTAATTCATTACTATGATTTATATATAGGTTAACCCATATGTGTATTGATCTGTGTATGATTGCAGGTACAAACATTATACTTAGTCAATCTCAGAAATCGACTAAGTGTAAGAAACATCTACGGATGAACACTTTTGTTCTTCCATAGATATGTTTCTCATAAAATCAATTATCCGAAGATCTCATACAGATGAACAACAACCACACGTCAGAACAAAGTACCTTCGGAAGAACAAGCCTCCTGCGGAAGAACTAACATCTACGGAAGACCATAGTCGTGCGGAGTCCAAACACTTGTATTTAATAAAATAAGTGTTACAAGTCAACAAGTCAACAAGCAGCTATGCGAATCCCAAGAAATCCAATGTTTCCTTAGATGTAACACCCGGTTATTTTCTTTTAAAGCCAAAGAAAGAAGAAAAAGAAAGAAAATAAATAAAATCCAAGTTGAGGGATCAATCTTGCCAAAACGGGTAAATCTTTGGAAGAGTGGGTGTATAAAGGGGTATGGCTGCCCACACCCCTCTCCCATTCACCATTCATTCGGCCAAGAGAGGGAGGAGAAGGAGAAAGGGCAAAACTTCGGGTTTTCTTGGAATCGTGTGTAAAAGTTGAAGGCAAGTGGGTTTGTAGGAAGCTCTACTCGAAGGGGTTGTTAATGTAAGTTCTAGGAACCCTCTTTTACACATTTTCTACTGATTTTTGGGCTGGAACACATAGCTAAATCGTTTTGAAGTGTTGGGTGTTGAACCCGTATGTATGTGTATGTGTATGTGTGTGATTCAGGTGAGGTTTGATTTCGGGCTTGGTTGTGCTTGAATGATGTTGTGGTAGGTGTTTCTAAGGTTTTGGATGGTTGATTTGAGCTTAGAACATGTTTGAGAGGGTTTGGGGAGAAACTGCATTCTGCATCAGATAGGGCACATGCGACTTGAAGCCATGCGACCGAATGGCATGCGACTGGAGGCCATACGACCGAAAGGCATGCGACTGAGGTCCATGCGCATGGGTGCCATGCGATTAAGGTCCATACGCATGGAAGTCATGCGACTGAGGCTATGCGCCTGAATAGTGCGCGATTGAGTCCATGCGCCTGAAAGTCATGCGACTGAAGGCTATGCGACCGGGAGTTCATTCGCCCATAGTGTCCACATGCCTAAGTGCCCATTCGCCCATGGTGTCCATTCGCCTAAGTTTTCTCATGCGCCTGGAAGGCCATGCGACTGATAGAGTTCATACGCCCAAATAGGGCTCATGCGCCTGAAAAGACTTAGACTATTTTTTGACTTTTGGGAGAAAAGTGAAGTGTAGGATTTGACTTGGGAGGTTCCCGGGGGTTCATGTAAGTTGAATTTCGAGGCCATAGATGATGTGTTGGTGTATGTATGATTGATGTTTATGCATGCTGGTATGTATGTATGTACATATGTATGTATGATGGTGCCGTGTATGGCGATGCTTGTATGTTTATGTTGATGTTTCTTATTATGTATGATTATTTTCTTGTGGCTTTACGTTGAATGTTAATGAATGAAATGATAGTATTATGTAACATAAAGTGGAAGATAATGAAAAGAGGAACGAAATGAAAGAATGCATGCATTAATGAATGAATAAATGTAAGAAAGGCTTGCATGCAAATGTATGGAGGTTCACACCCGCTGAGGGGTGTTAGCTCAACCGTGTGCGGGTTAGATACCCCATGAGGATGCACACTGGGGCTTAATCCATGTGATTAAGCAAATTTATGGAGGTTCACACCCAATGAGAGGTGTCAGCTTAACTGTGTGCGGGTTATATACCCCACGAGGATGCACACAAGGGTTCAACCTTTGTGATTGACCATATGTATAGGGTCCTTGTCGCTTAGCCCTAGTTGGATTGCTTGGTGCTCTAGAGGGGGGTTAAGCTATGACAGGACCTAGATGGAAACGAAAGATAATAAAAGTTCGAAATGAACGATGATGAAGATAATAACTATTATCTATGAGTACGTACGATGTGTGATCACGTTTTAAAGCCTGGTATGATTTGAAATAAAGTAAAGTACAGTTTCAAACCAAAGATAAATTATGTTTTATTACAAAACTAGAACTCACTCACCAATGCTGACTTTTATGTGTTTCTAGTTGGCAAGTAATGTTGCTGAGGATAGCAAGGGGCGGCTACTTGGCTCATTTTGAATGGCATCCATAATTATAATGCTTTTGTGATGTAATGCAACAAGAAATTTTGTAATTTGATGACGATGTATTATTTGGCAAAGGCCTTTATGATGAAATGGAACGTTGTTTTAATGTTTCCGCTGCGATGTTTCTTCAAGCTAATGAAATTATATGTTTTATGTGCGATGATTTACCAGCTGTAAGCGTCCCGATAACGGGGCCTTACATTAACAAAAACACATGTGCCTATATATATGGATCCTAGGTTTCACATCGAGGAGATGGCTTCGATGGCAAACATCCAAGCAACAATACAACAAACCATCATCACATCAAATCACACAAATCAAAACCCTAGCAGCCATCACATCATCAAACACTCAATCAATATCATTCATTCATTCATTGTTTATTCATCTGTTGTCATTAACATGCTTTTGTTTAATAAAATATGTTTGAATTGAATATTTATCTTATCATTAGTTGTGTTCTATTCTTCGCGTTCATCTTTTTCATTAATAATTATTGATATTGAAATGAATACAAACAATTGAACAAAGTTAACGTTGATTCCGCAAACGTTGACTTGACTTGAATTAACACTGATAATTTCTGATTGCGATCCTTGGATTCACAGGTGGTATAAGAGCCATGTGCTTATTGATTTAGATCGATTGATCTATTAGTGTTATTTCTGTTTAATTGTTTATTGAATTATCTAGATTTGTCAGTTTTTACTTATTAGATCTATTGTTTTTTTAAGCAAATAGTTTTGTGTGATTCGTGATTTGTCATTCAGCAAGTACTATTACATTTTTTGATTAACTTGGATAAATTTTCAAATAAATTGAAAAGCAGATCTTAGTTATTGATCAATATTAATAAATTCTTCATATCCATTGAACAAATTCATTAGTTAAAATCTTAAATCTTAACTAATCATGAACAACTTTGGTGGATCATCTTACCAATCTTCAAAGTTGGAAACAAAAGCAGATTTTAAATCCTGGAAAATCAAGTTCAGAAAGTTGGAAGCAAACTGTATCCATGTTCAAGAACACTATAGACCTCAAAACAGTTGCTTTAGATACTCTAGTAGCTAAAGTTGAGGCTCTTGAAATGGATGAAAAATCAAGAAACAAGAGTGTGAGAACTCATGTATCACCATATCACTTTAAAGAAACAAGAAGTATTGGAAGTGCCTTTATTTCTAATAATGATGGTGATAACTCTTGTACTTTGAGTGAATATGAAGAGGAAGTAAGTTTCTATGCTTCAAAACCTCTTAAGAAATCTTCTCAAAGAAAGTCAAGAAAAGAGAAAGGAAGAACTGATGATCAAAGATATACATCATCAGAAAAGCCTTCAATCAACAACCAATCAGAGTCCATCACTGTCATTCTGGACTCTGAAGAACAAAAAGCAGCTTTTGCAACTTTCAGTTTAAGTTTTCAAGCTTACCTAGGAAACTTATTAACCTCTTCAAACATGTGATAACAAGACTTAGAAGAACTATCTCTAGATGCAGTGGAGGAGATGGATCTACAATGGCAAATGACAATGATTGCCTATAGAGCCAAACAATATCTCAGAAGAAACAAGAATTTGGCTGCTGCAAGTAAATCATCACGGATTGGTGTTGATAATAAGTCCAAGGTTAGATGCTTCAAGTGCAATCTCTATAGACATTTCTCTAGAGAATGCAATCAACAAAATCCTGACTCAACACAACATCAGCAACATCAGTCTAAACAAACAAAATCATCTCAAAGATCATTCAGGCAACCATAACTTGTCAACTCATCCCCATCGACCACTAATACCTTAGTAGAAACAAGCAACTCAAAAGAATTTGGGCTGATCATTCTTCAAGATGGAACCTGTGACTGGAGTATGTATGAGAAGGAAGTCTTGGAAGAAAATCAAGCTTTAATGGCTCACATGGCAAACAAAGTTCCACCCATGGAAAGTGAGGTAAGAGACAGGTTATGTTCATCAATATGTGTTGAGGAAGTAGAGAGATATAGAGTTCATGCTCAACAATTGCCTGATAAAGTTAAATAAACAATGATTTTGAATGAATCTCATGTAAGAGAACATAAATTATATCAAATAAAAACTAACTCTTTACAAAAGGATTTAGATAAAAATTATTTCTGAAAATTACAATTTAAAAGCACAAGTTGAGCATCTGACCACTTTCTTAACTAAATCCATGGTTGATCATGCATCAACTAAAATGAAACTTCAGAAGTTTCAACTTTCATCTCAGCATTATGAGAAATTATTAAATTCTCATATTGAATAAAAAAACAGGTCTAGGTTGGGATATAATGCTGTGGCACCTCCTATAAACAATAATTATATTCCTTTGCCTGAATCAGTGACAAATAACTTTTTAAACCATTTTGTGCCAAGCACTAATATAGGAACAAGTTCTAATCAACAAAAAATTAATAATAAATCTGAGGTGAATAAAACTAAGTCTTCTGAATCAGACAAGATTAATCAAATGGATTCAGAATTTGGCTTTGACGAGTGTGATGACTTGGATGATTCCGATGAACATGATGATGATCTACTAAACAAGGGTAAGAATATTGTTTTTGAAACAAATATTCCAAAAGTGCTTGAAGAAATAAAGCTACCATACCCTCCTAAACAACGAAACATGCTGAAGACCATCTGCAAGAGAATAGCTCAATTAAATGAAGGTCTTCAAGAACTAAATCAACAACAAAAATCTTCCAATGAAGTGAATGAGAAGTGTGCCTCTACTGAGGAAAGATAGAAATCATCCGTGGAAAAGGAAAAGAAAAGGCTGTCAGCTGATTATCAGCGGAAGAAGAACCTTTCTTCAGTACAAGATCTACGGAAAAAGAAACCCTCTTCAGTAGAAGTTAATACTGATTCAGTAGATGATCTGTGGAAAAGGAAGTCAGCTACAAACAAATCAAAGATCCACAAGCTAGAAGAGGAAACATCAACTTCAAAGCTAAAAAAGGATTCAAAGCATCAGAAGTTGGTAAATAAGAAGAAATTAACTAATTCTGACAAAGAATCAGATGAGATGTATTACAAATGGTGTGACATGAAAAACCATAATACTGAAGATTGTTACTTCTGTAGTTATTGTTCTATTTGCAATATGAACAATCACATGACATTTGGCTGCTACTTCAACAAACACTATGCTATCTGCAACAAAAATAACCATTCAACATAGGAATGTTATTTCAACAAAAAGAATAAGACCAAAGACACAAAGAAGAAACATATAAAGTTGAAACAGACACTCAATCTACTGATTGTGAAAAAGATTCAAAAAGCAAGATGTCTAAACAAAAACAAAAGCCAAAATCAAAGGAAACGATATCCACTGATGTTCATCCTCTGATTTAAAGAACAACACTCCAGCAATAAAAAACACCTCATAAAAAGGTGGATTTGACTACAAAGGAAACAAAGGCTGATGATACATTCTTTGATAATTTTGAAGAGGGAATTCATATACTTTATTCAAAAACAAATGATAGTGAAACATTAAATTATCAAGACTCATTATCAAATGCCTCAAACCAACAAAAATAAGTTGAATAAAGGAGAAATTAAGAAACAAGAACCTAGCTCATCAACATCACCTTTAACAGAATCATCCTCACCTGAAACAACACAGAATGAATCAAACAAAACTAAAATTGAAACTTCAAGACTTATTCATGAAGGAGTAATTATTTTAGACACCGTTGGCAAACCCAAGATTATTAAGGCTTGGGTTGTCAATTCTAACTGATTTATTTCTAAATGCAGGAACAATCTTGGAGAGCTGACAACAAGTGGTATGTTGACTGTGGTTGTTCCAGGAAACTATTCACTTCTCCATGACTTCAAACATAAAAATGCTTCTTATGTGGCATTTGGTGGGGATAAGAAGGGAGGTAAAATTGGTGGTGAAGGAATAGTAACTAATGGTGTGCTCAAGTTTGTGAAAGTAAACTATTGTGAAAATTTACAGTATAATTTACTGAGTGTGTCTCAAATTTGTGATCAAAATTATACCACAATGTTTGATAACACTAACTGTTACATTCTTAAGCCAGGTTTTTTGTTCCAGAAGATTGGGTCCTTCTTAAAGCATCAAGAAAAGGAAACACTTATGTTTTGGACATGAACAACACATCTCTCACAAGAGATGAAACATGTCTCCTATTCAAGTCATTAGAAGATGAATCTCAATTGTGGCATAGAAGGCTTGTCCATTCTAACATGAAGAACATGAACAAATTGGTGAAAAATGACTTAGTCATTGGACTGCCAAAGAAAGAGTTTTATTGCTCAACTCATTGTTTGTAAGGATTAAATGTTAAGGCTGATGCAACCCAAACACCCAAAGTCTCTCCTGGATGCATGCACAAGCTTACTGAAGTAGAATGCTTCGGAAGTTTCACACCAGCATCAGAAATATTCTAAGTGTGAAATCTTCCAAAGCCAAGACCAATATCTTCTGAAGCCAAAGATGAAGTCTTCCGAAGCTTCAGAGACAAAGTCTTCTGAAGCCAGCACTAGAAGAAAAATTCTTCCGAATACTTTTAACAACATGCTATATCTGATGTACTTTTCCTTAAAGCTGAACCCCTTTCCGCTGCAACTCTAAAAAGTCACCAACTTACATAAGTTGGTGAAAAGGTCCATGCTTTTGGTAACTGTACATTGAGGTCTTGTGCCTGTAACATTCTAATTTATGTACTTTATCCTTTTTGTAATATATTAGGATGTGAGCTATGACATGTCATAGTCACAAGTCAAAAGGAAATCTGCCTTTTGACTTTACATTTGATTTTGTTGTTGTCTAGTCAATTGTATCTAGCTGGCCTTCAAAGTATGGCCGGCTATAGGATGTAGTATTCGTATCTAAAGTACTTGTAACTTTTTGAATATGCTTTGTAACATTTGTAATAGAACTTGAGAAAGCAATATACTGCAATCTTGAAAACCATCTCCTTGTGTTTTGCTATCTTGTTCTGTCTCTTACTTACTTGTGTTCTTAGTATCATTCTAAAGGTTTTCCAGCCCACTGTTTGATTTGTTTAGTAACCCTCCTCATTGTGTTGTTGTGTTGTAATTACACACCCTTCATCGGTCCTGCATTTGGTATAAGAGCATTCCAGGCTCTTGATATAAGATCTCAGCATCTTAAGATCCCTCACACACACAAAATACTTAACTTTTCAAATGGCAGCCATTTCTAAATCTGATATGGAAACTGGAACCATGTCCAAGTCCCCACTGATCACTCTTGATGACTTTGACACCTAGTGCCAAAGAATGGAAGGTTTCAAAAAGGTCTCTGGACTCAAGAATGTGGGAGTCTGTTGAGAATGGACCTTACATACCATGCACCCCTTCTGATACTGGTGGTGGTATGATCACCAAGGCTGTGGTTGACTACTCTGATGAAGATAGAAAGAGAGTGGAGATTGACTAGAAGGCCATGACAGCCCTTCAGACTGCAAAATAGCTAAGCAGTTGTGGGATGCACTGAAACTGATGTATGAGGGTTCCTATGAAGCAAAGGAGAACAAAAAGGATCTCTTGAAGCAACAGTTTGAAAATTTCACCTTCAAAACAGGTGAGATCATGACTCAACAATACTTCAGGTATATTGAGATTATGGATACCCTAGTGGATGTAGGAGTGGCTCTTGAAAACAGAGATATTGTAAGGAAGTTTATGTCTTTACTTCCTAGGCAACGGACACACTACTGTGTGGTTATCAAGAGTACTGAGAACTTGAAAACTCTCACTCTGACAGATTTGTATGGGATTCTCAGAGGCTACCAGATGGAGATGAACATGCAAGGTTCATCTTGCAACTCCAACAACCAAATGGGTTCAGCCCTTCATTTTGTTAAAAGGGATAGCAACATCATCTCATATGCTACCCTGACAACTCACAAAAGGGTCCTTTCATCACCTTCCTTGAGACACCAAGGGAGAGTTATACTCAAGGAAGCCTATTCCAAGAGACAAGCCCTTCTCAAGCCTTTGTGTCTTCTGATGAAAGTTGTGGCAGCTTTCTTTTCACCCTTGAAGACCTGGACTGTATCCATCCAGATGATCTGGAGTACATAGAGATAGTTCAGCAGATGGCTCTTCTCACTCACTGAGCCAAGATGTTCTACAAGCGTACAGGAAGAAAGCTTCCTAGCAATACATCAAGTGGAAAGTTTGGACTGGACAAAAGCAAAGTCAAGTGTTACAATTATAACTTGATGGGACACTTTTCCAGGGAGTGTAAGGCAACAAGAACAAATGGTGGCCAAACACAGTCTAAACCAAACTACACTGATAAAGCTCCCTAGAATGATAAGCCAAAGCAGCAGGCTGCAGTTGCTGTTGAAGGGGGAGGCTTTGACTGGAGCTTTCAAGCTGAAGATGCTTCTCCAAACCAAGAACTGATGGCAGATCATGATGAAGCCAAGGTATTGGAACATCTCTGTACCCTTGAATGTAATGCTAAAGTTAACAGGTACATGTCCTACAACTTAGAAATGAGATCTGATATTGAGTCCTTAAATATGTTAAAAGCTGATTTAAGAAAGACTGAAAATGATTATAAACTAAAGATCAAAGATTTAGAAAAGACCATTTTAGTTCTAAAACATGAGCATACAAACTATAGGACTTAGATCAAGGATCTCATAACTAAGTTGACTGAGTGCCAGGCTGAGCTTGTGATCAGCAAAGCCAGGGCAGAAAAATATGTTCTTGAAGAAGAGACCTTCAAGAACATGATATCCTCATCCCTGCACAACAAAGTGTGCCATCAAAACAAGCAGGGACTGGGATCTAATGAGATAGCTCCTCCACACACAATCTTGTCAGTAAGATCTCCAAGGTGCGGAATTTGTGAAGGTGAGCTTCCTCTCATAGACCCCTTGAGTGAAGAGGATGAATAAGTGATAATGAAGAATTCCTTTGAGAAGAGTGAAAAGGAGGATTATAAGAAGGGTCACTATCCTTCTAAGGAGAAGAAAAAGACTGTGATGACAAAGTCTATGAGGAAGAACTTGATCAGAAAGAGCAAAAGAAAAGCTAGGAAGGCTCAAGAGATCAAGACCACTTTTGACTCTAAGCAGAAACAAGTTTTTATCTCTGCATGGTTTGAAGTGGTGAAGAGTGAAGACATCAACCTTAAATCTTCCTCAAAGAGTTCTAGTTCTTGTTCAAATCATCCCAGCATCAAGAAGAAGACTGATTAGTTGTGTACCACTGCTACACAGCTTGGACCATCAAACTCCAAGAATAGTTCTCAACCCAAAAGGACTGTCTCTGCATATGTAAAGATGAAGATGGAGATGGGATGTGACCAAAATCACTCTTGTTCTTAGTAGAAGGCTCTTAGGAAGAATAAAATAGAGTGTGTCATGTGTGAAAGTACTTCTCATCTTGCTAAGAATTGTCCATACAATCCAAGAGGTACTCTTCAGAAGACCAAGAAAAGGACTCCCAAGAGTTCTAAGAATATTCCAGATTCAGAAGGAAAGTCTGTTTCCTTCGGAAGCTCCAAAACAAAGAAGAGGCAAGTGGAATATTTCCTTCGAAAGAAAATTTAGTCTCGGAAGGAAGGAATACTTCCGAAGCACTGAAGTCTGCCGCAGTGTTTGCAGACTCTTCCGAAGGTCCAGTCATCAAAACTTCCAAAGTCTCAAAAGCTTCCAAAGTGTTAAAGGTCAAGTCCAAACTTCCAAAGGTGGTGTGGAAGTCAAAGAAAGACCAAGTGACTGGATGTTCTCTATCAACAGCAACATAAGATCCTCAAAGCACAACTATAGGATCTATTACTGTAGCATTACCTTCTTTTTCTCTTACTGAGCCCAAGACCAATAAGGCTTGGGTTTCCAAATGTAGCTAATCATTTTCTTTGTGCAGGGATAGCTCAAGACAAACAAGAATGTCTGGATCATTGACAGTGGCTGTTCTAGGCACATGACAGAAAATAGGTCACTACTCCAGAACTTTGAAAGGATTGATGGAGGACCAGTTGCCTTCGGAGGAGATGAAGGTGGTTACTTTTCAGGAAGGGGCAAGGTCACAAATGGTATGCTCAGCATTGAAAAGCTAAACTTTGTCAAGGAGCTTGGGTATAATCTTTTGAGTGTATCCCAATTTTGTGATCAGAGTCATAACATGCTTTTTACTGAGCATGCGTGTATTGTTCTCAAGCCCAAGGTTGTCATTCCTCATGATCATTTTCTACTTAGAGCCCCCAAGAAAGGGAACATGTACAAGATGGATTTGCAAGAAACATCTCCCTCTAGAGAAGTTTCATACTTTCTGTCTAAAACAAATAGTGATGAGTCTTTCCTATGGCATAAAAGAATGTGCTATGTAAACTTTAAGAACATGAATAAACTTATTTAGAATGATTTGGTAACTGGAATGCCAAAGAAAGAGTTTACAAGTGATGACCATTGTGTTGCATTCCTGTAAGGGAAGCAACATATGGTATCTCACAAGCCTAAGGAAAGAAACTCCATCACTACTCCCCTACACTTATTACATATGGATCTCTTTAGCCCCACTAGTGTAATGAGTCTAGGAAGGACCTCATATTGTTTGGTGATCACAAATGACTTTACAAGATTCACTTGGGTCTTTTTCCTTAGAACTAAGGATGAGACTCCTAAGATTCTGAAGAATTTCATCTTGAATATTGAGAATCAATCTAATCACAAGGTCAAAATCATAAGATATGATCAGGGAACTGAATTCAAAAACCAAATCCTTGAAACATTTTGTGATGAAAAAGGTATTACAAGACAATACGGTGCTCCCAGGACTCCTCAGCAAAATGGTGTTGCTGAGAGGAGAAACAGGACACTGATTGAAGCTGCAAGAACCATGCTGTCTGACTCTAAGCTGCCCATCACTTTCTAGGCAGAGGCAGTCAACACTGCCTGCTATGTGCAAAACAAAGTTTTAGTGGAAGACTCATGGCAAGACTCCCCTATGAACTTTGGCAAAAGAGGAAACCTTTTATTGGTTTTCTCAGGTCATTTGAATGTCCTTGCACCATCTTGAATACCAAGGATCAAATTGCCAAATTTGTTAAGAAATCAGATGATGGACATTTCATTGGATACTCTTCCCAAGCTAAGGCTTACAGAGTATACAATCTCAAAACTAGAATTGTTGAGGAGTCAACGAATGTGACTTACAATGAACAGACACCTTGTGTAGCTGGTTCTGGTCTTGATTGGCTCTTTGATCTTGATTTAGTTACCAACTGTTTTAACAAATCTTGTGAAACTGTTTCAGGATCTACAGAAAATTTAAACACAGGTGATCCTGATCCAAGATTTGAGCTGAGAAGACTTTAAAATTACTTATCTTCAGCTCCAGTTGGAACTACTTCTGCCAATGAGGTTTCCATCAGCACTTCAATGACAACTTCAGCTCATACATCTGGGATGCCTTCAAGTTCTAGCTCAGAGGCTCCATAACCAGATAAAGATGCTCTAATTGCAGAAGACAATGATGGTTGTGGTGATAGTGATCAAGATTTTCTTGATGCTGATAACCACTCCATAGATGACAACAACAATGATGTCACACACTTCTTTGATCAAGTCTCTCTTGATAATTGTGCTGAAGTGGTGGGTGAAACATCTATGCTAGATCTAAATTTCTCAAATTTAGATCTCTCTCAACAACTTGCTATGATCCCTAAGCTAAAGATCCACAAGTCTCATCGTACCACAAACATCATTGGAGATATTGTCACAGGGTAAGAACAAGAGGACAAACCCATGAAGAAAATGTTTGTCTTCACTCTTGTTTATTGTCCCAGATAGAGACAAAGAAAGTTGATGAGGATTTAAAGGATGGAAGTTGAGTTGAAGCTATGCAACATGAGCTGCTTCAATTCAAAAGGCATAAAGTTTGGAACCTTTGTCCTCTTCCTCATGGGAAGACTACCATTAGTACCAAATGGGTGTTTAGGAATAAGAAGGATGATAGAGGAATTATCATCAAGAAAAACGCTAGACTAGTTGTTCAAGAATACACACAAGAAAAAGGGATTGACTACACTGATGTCTTTACTCCATTAGCAAGACTGGAGGCTGTTAGGATATTCGTGGCATTTGCTGCATCCAAGAATTTGAAGGTCTTTCAACTTGATGTAATGTGTGCTTTTATTTATGGAGTGATTGATGATTAGGTGTATGTCAAAAAACCACCTAGTTTTGTAGATCCTGATCATCCTGATTATGTCTGCAAGCTTGACAAAGCTCTTTATGGGCTGCATCAGGCACCCAGGAAGTGGAATAAGACACTATCTGAGTATCTTTGCAAACATTGATACAGATGAGGTACCATAGATGGAACTCTCTTCATTAAAGAACAGGGAAATGACATACTTCTAGTTTAAGTGTATGTAGATGACATCATCTTTGGTTCAACTAATCTAAAGCTCTACAAAGACTTTGAGAAGCTGATGAAGGACATATGTGAAATGAGTGCCATGGGGGAACTCAGTTTCTTTCTGGGAATTCAAGTGGAGCAAGTTGAAGATGACATCTTTATTGGTCAGTCAAAGTATGTTCAGGTCATAGTCAAGAGGTTCAACATGACTGATTGTAAGATTGCAAAGATGCCCATAACAAGAAACCACTCCCTTGGACCTGATCTTGAGGGGGAGTGTGTGGATCAACACATTTACAGTGCTATGATTGGGTCTCTTTTGTATCTTAGAGCTAGCAAGCCTGATATCATGTTTGTTACATGTATTTGTGCAAGATATCAAGCCAACCCTAAGATGTCTCACCTCATCACTGTCAAGAGGATTCTAAGATACCTCAAAGATGCTTCAACACTTGGTCTATGTTATCCTAAGAATCTTGACTTCAATCTGTATGCATATACAAATAGTGATTATGGTGGTTGCAACGTGACTGCAAAGTCTACATCTGGGGGATGTCAGTTTCTTGGTGGAAGGGTGGTCTCATAGCAATGCAAGAAACAATCCTGTGTCTTTGCATCAACTGTTGAAGCTGAATACATTGCTGCTACTAGTTGCTATGCTCAAGTGCTTTAGATTCAGAATCAGATGTTGCACTATGGGTTAAACTTCAAGGAGAATCCCATTCAGATAGACAACAATAGTGCTATCTCAATCACAGAGAATCCTGTACAGCACTCAAGGACCAAACACATCAATATCAGGTATCATTTAATAAGAGATAACTATGAAAATGGGTTAATTAAATTAGTCAAGCTTCACAAAGATGAACAATATGTTGATCTGTTTATAAAGGCTTTTAATGAACAAAGATTTAAATATCTTGTATCAGCTATTGGGATGATCAACTTGGAGTAGGTTTTTCTTAAAACTAATTCTTAATATTTCTTGAAATATGTGTGTCCTAAGTTGTCTAGTTCGTCACTTTCATAAGCTCTTGTTATCTTTTGATGAAAAATCATTTTGAAGACTTTCCTTAGATTTATGAAAATTTTGATCCTTCAGAAGTAATATTTTTAACTTCGGAAGAAAATCATGCCTTCAAAACAAATAACTGTCTAAGAAATTTTACCTTCAGAAGAGATTTCTGAAATATCTTCTGAACCTTAAGTGCTTGTCTCAGACACTTATATGTTTTCAAGGACCTTTTTTTTCGAAGCAAAAATAACTCCCGGAAGCTTTGCTATTTTGTTTATGAAGCCTTCAAGTTTTAATTTCTCTTTTGAAGCTCTCAAGAAATTCTTCCGAAGTCATTTTAGCTTTTGAAGCTTTTTCATGAAAACTTTCAAAGATAATTTACCTTCGGAAGCTTTTTGACTTCCAAGAAAACTACTTTTTTAGCAAAAGTAAACTACTTTTTCCGAGGTGGGACCGACATTCGGATCTCAAAGTTTATTCTCTTTCATTAAACTTTATCTGAAATCATATTCACGTATAAACCTAACAGTTTCCCCTCTTTCTATCATCTGCTTCTTCGACCAAACCTAAAACCCCAAATTTCACTCTCAAACTGCTTTCTTCTTTCTTCCTTCATCCTTAAGCTACATTACAATGGCCAATCCCACTCATAGAAATGACCCAAACTTTAGCATGCAGCTACATAGGCAACACAACCAAGTTGCTCTGTTAAGCTCTGAGAATTATCCTCATTTCTCAGAGGTTTGGCGTTTCTTGGCTTTGTCCAACTACTTCACCTCCCTAACCATTGATCCTACACTCTATGAGGATCATCTGCTTGAATTTGGGAAGGCCTGCCAAGAGGTCGTTATGGGTGGGGCGAAGGCACTGTCTGCCACAGTGCAGGGGAGAACAATATTCATCACTCCAGCCATCATAAACATGCATCTTCAGCTGGATGATGAAGAAGGTGAGGTGTTCTTTCCAAAAGAAGTTGTTAATCATTCCTTTGAGCACATGGGATATGAGGGAGATTACTCTGTCAAGACCTTCAGGAAAGGGAAGGTCTCATCCCAGTGGAGATTCCTGCTCCATGTGGTCATCCACAGCTTATCAAACAAGCATAGTGGATGGGATCAGATTCTTGAGGACCTCTGCTTCATCATCCATGGAATGATTCAGGGGGTCAAGTTCAGGTATTCTCAATTTGTTTACACTAATTTACATGCAAACTTGGACTTCTTAGAATATTACATGTTTCCTAGATATGTACAGTACATTCTTAACTGTGAACTGGGCTCACAGTTATAGGGAAACATGTAAAATTCTTAAACTGCGACAGATGAAGCCCAACATCTTCAAAATACTAAGAAAGCCCACTATTGGCTTCTCTGGGGTAGTTACAGCCCTAGTCCCAAAAATGTTAGAGCTCATTGCTCAAGGTGACAACCTAGCAGCATCAGCTAGTGTTGAACCCACACCTTCTACGTTCCAACCACCCACACAGCCACAAATTACCATCACGTACCAAAGAAAATCCAAAGGACCCCTGCTTAGACTATTCAGTCTGTGGAGGCCCCCATATACTCACCCATACAAAAGGAAATAGACACTGGAGCTCCCACTTCTCTTGAGGAGCAGACCACTCCCATCTCTTCAAGGATCAGTGTTGTGGTTCCTCATGCTCAGCCTGATGAGCTCATTAGCCATCTCTCCCAAACTACCTTAAGCCATCACTATGAGTCTCACCACTCAGGTGATCAACCTTCAGGGGTCAGTTACCATCCCCAGCCTTTAGATCTCAATCAAACTATCCCCAACCTTGACTTCTATACTAATGAAGATCTAGGTTTCAGTTTGTACCATGATTCTCTCTTCTTTTCCCCTACTCAAAGAGAGATGAGTTCTTCTGAGGCTCCTATTTCTAGCCCCCATCAGTCACCTACTACTGAGGTGGATACTTCTGAACATGTTCAGGATGTTCGTATGGAAGAGGCTCTCACTTTAGAAAGTGATTACATCATTAAGAACTCAACCATGGCAACTCACCCCACTGACATCTCAACTGAGATTGCTAGTGAGCAGAGGAAACCCAGCAGCCAAGAACCTGAAGCTAGTGGTGAGAGTGAGGACTTAGGTCCAATCATCTCATCCCCCAATGACTCTTCTAATGAAGATGAGGGGAATCTAAGACTAAAGGTGCAAAAACTGTCTAAAACATCCACCTATTTAGTCTCCAAGGTTAGTCACCTTGAATCTCAAGTGACTACCTTGCACAACAAGGTCAATGATCAAAAACTTAAGATTTCATATCTTAAGGAAAAACTAGCTGGCAGACCTTTAAGAAGACCTCAACCAGGAACACAAGAACCTGTGGAGGTGATTGACCTAACTCCTAGCTCACCTATATAAGTGGGTGATGCTACCAAAAATGGGGAGAAAGTCATTACTACCACAGAACCTGGGAGTTCCTCAAGAAGTATGGACATTGAGAACTCGCCATCCTCACTTGAAATTGTGCCTACTCAACAAGTTCCTCAAGTTCATATTGATATGGACTCAATAGACTCCCTAATACAGAGTCTGTTTGATGAAGGAATACCAAGGGCCATGTCATCTCCATCAACTTCCAATCATATCATTGGATAGAGGTATGACAGCAACAGGAGAGCCCTAATCATCATGAAAGTTCAAGAGCAGCAAGAGATCTTCAATTTTCAGAACTTGAACTATTATGATAGTCTAGATTTAGTCAGCATGCCACTTGTCAATCCAACCAAATCAAGACAAGCTGACAAGTTGGCTCAAAGAATCCAAGACCGGATCACTGCAGAGTTCAGCCTAAGAAGAAGACTATGGAAATCAGGCAATGTCACCGGTCAACTGGATGTTGAGGCAGACCCTAATATTAGCTTCATAGGGGAAACCTTGACTGAAGGCCCAATGACAGAACTTAAGAGCCCAGTCTTATCACCAATAACTACTGTAGATATCAATGCCCTTTTTGAGACACCTATTGGTGAAGGTGCTTCTCAAGCTCTCTCTGGCCAGAGCATAAAAGCTGCATCAAGCCATGAAGGCCAAAGCTCTCTCTACCTTGACTCACAAAGGTCTGTGAGTGACAAAGGAAAAAAAATATGTCATCTGAGGAGATTGAGGAGAAGGAGGAGAGAGAGAGGAAAAGGAAGGTATGGAGAGAAAGTTCCTCTGTTGAGTCTTCAAGACTCATGGAGTCTACTATCAGGGCTGTCCCCATACCAGATACTCATAATGATAAATTAAGGGTAGTCAGGATAAACTATCTGCAAACATGAAACTATGACATAGATAGTGTCATATCTCTCCCCTTGGAAGAGTTGAATGAACTGGTTGACCTGGAAAGGTCTTGGGAGAAGAAGGAGGCAGAAGATGCAGAGCTTTTAGTATGAATCAAAGAAGACAGAAGGAAGAAAAGATTGTACAAGCATATGCCTACCCTCTCCCGAGTTCAAGAAAGTCATGTACAAGAGGATGTGGTTCAACAGGAACCTCAATTAGATAAAGAAGAAGAGAGGATCAAGATGATTAATTACTTGAGTGCCACATGCCTCTATCAGGTAGAAGCACTTCTTCTCTTGTCCTATGACTATGTTGAGATTGAGTATTAAAATCAACTTGAAGTTGCGATAGTCAAGCACAAAAAGACAACTAAGAGGAAGCTAAGGGAAGAAACTTCTAAATCAAGAGCCATCATCCAAAATAGCATGAAGAAGTCTGTTGTTAGGCAGAGGATGATGAACTTCTTGAAGCTGTATGGATTTTCCAGAATGAGACTTGGCCCTATGTCTCTATCCACTATGGATGAGCATATCAGGGTGATCAAGCAGAAGATCAAGAGTGGAGAGCTGATTGACTTACACTCCCCTCCAAGTCAAGCCCCACCTGAAGTGGAGGTTAAGTTTGAACAACCAGAGACAACACAACCTAAACCTCCTGTTGAATCTCAGCAAGCTTTATCTTCTGATCCACAGCAGGGTCAATGTCACTCTCAATCTGAACCTATGAGAGTAGAAGACCTAACTAAGAAAGACAATAAAGATCAATCTTGTACTGCAGACCAGTCTTCTCAATTAAAATTTATAAAGAGAAAGAAGAGGATGGCTTCTAAACCAAAGCCAAAGAAGAAGAAGACTACACCCTCTTCTAAACCTCAGGATGAGTCAGAACATCCTAAGGATGTGCAGCCAAAGGATGCTACATCAACTCCAATTCAAACAGCTCCTCTAGTATCAGGAAGACCCATCTTGTCCTGGACATACACCACAAATCCAGAAAGATGGCATGTCATTAGAGATCAAGGCATTGAAGACATCTACA
>BJCM01042374.1:1295-20404 GCA_018326385.1 Flaveria bidentis | reverse complement strand
CAGTGTCTTCCGAAGGTTAAATGGCTTTAGAAGAGTAAGTACTTCCGAAGCCACTTATACTTCGGAAGAAGCTGCTTCTTCCAAGGCTTGGAGACTTCTTCTTTTCATCATACTTTTGAAGTGGTCTTTACTTTATTCTTCTAAGTCTTGAACTTTAGAAGTATGCACTTGTCTTCGGAAGTAGAGTTCTGTCTTCGGAAGTTGATCTTTCTCTTTGTCTTCGGAAGAACTCTACAACCTTCGGAAGTTCCATGTTAAGCTTCGGAAGCCTTTTGCATGCAGCATCAAAATAACTTAAGTGACATAGTTTTGGTTGCATTAGCCTTCTTCTTGATCCAACAAGATGCACATGAACTTGAACTCTGATTATTAGATTGCAAAGATGAAATTAAGTTGACTTTTCTTAAGTTGACTTTGATTGGTCAAAATTAAGGGTTCATAGGTACCGTTTCATAGGAATTTGACCTAACTTGATTTTGTAATGAATTACCATTTTTATTGTGTCGATCATGTTTGTTTGAAATGTTCTTTTCAGATTTTAACATCTTTTAACACTTTAACTCTAGTTTTGATGTCACCATTATCAGTTCTTTTATCCCGGTTCATGCGATGAATCTAAGTTTATGAAAATCACTTGTTTGTTGTTATTTCCACAACCGTTAGGTTCATTGCACTAAAAAATAACAATCAATCCTTAGTTTGTGTTTAATTTTTATGATTATTGTTTAACCAAGGGTTCTAAGTTCATCGTGAGTTCGATGGTTTAGGTCAAGATTTTTTAGATTTCACCTTATTTCGATGCTACCGTAGTTTAGAATCGAAATTGAGGATTAATGAGGATGTATGAACATAAGAATCACAAGTATGTGATGAAGATGAAGATGGTGGATGAAGAACAGTGATAAATGTTTGTCGCACTTTTAGTCTCTCAAATTTGAAAAGTATTAAATGACCTTTTGAAACTTCTTTAAATAGTCAAATTAGTTACTTTTGCAAACTTACAAGTTTTAAAACAAATGCGGTGGAACACTATAGAAAATGCATAAGAGTAAAACTCATCAACATTTGTTTGCTTTAACAAATGCGGAAATGTAAAAACTTTGAAAACATTTATGCACTGTAGCAAATGCGGTTGATAAAACTTTAACATCATTTAGGTACAATAGCATCTGTCAGTATTTGTGTATTATAGCAAATACTTATGTTTTAACTTCAAAGCATTTATACTATAACAAATGCCGGAGTGTAAAACATGTCAGCATTTGTATACTATTGCGAATGAACAATTATACTTTTACAGCATTTACTTCAACAAATGCAAATGAACACTTAAGCAGTTCGCATTTCTTGATCTTCAAACATCATGACAGAAGAGTGTAAGCATATTTTTTGTTTTTGATACAAATGCACAACAAAGTGTCAGTACTGATCATCAGCACTAAAAGAATTATGGTTGATCAAACTTAGTCGGTATAAACAAATGCGGAAGAACAAAAAGTTGTCCGCATAGACAAATGCGAAAGAACAAAAAGTTGTCTATATAGACAAATGCGGAAGAACAAATTTGTATGCATAAGTTTATATTACTTAAAACTTATTGTACGCATTTGTATTGAAAGAAATGTGGTAGAACAAAGTTGTCCGCATTAATTTCACTTGTGATTTTCTTGAATAAATCAGTTACCCACATTGGTTACATGTCTGGGTTACCTTCACCCGCATTAACCAATGCTCTTACCCGTATTAAATTTTAAACTTGTCAAAAATTAATGTTTCTGTAGTTGACAAATGTGACTAATTTTGAGTTGATTTTCTGATTTCTTATGAAGATGAGTCTTTTGATTTATGCTGTTATGAAGATGTTCTTGATGATTTGATATTTTTGATGATTTTACTGTTGCATGACTTGTCAAATCTTTGTTTGGATTGAATTGAACATCAGATGTGACTCAATTTTCCCAAATTTGACTGATCTTGGACTTTTGTGCTTCTAAAGATCTACATACACTGAGATACTATGGTATAACTTTTGCATCAACATAGTCAATTTTTTTATTTTGTAATTTTAAGAAAAATGACATAACTTTACATATCATATCAAAAATTTAAGTACTCCCCCTAAAGTTTATATCCATAAAGTATAAAAACTTTAATGAATTTCAAATTTTGCCTTGAAAAATATTTTTGAGTTTTTTATTTCTTATCTGTACATGAAGATTAGATATACCTTTCTTGGGATCATATCAGTCTTACATTACAGAAGTGGAAGCTCTTCTTAGTAAAACAGACATGGTTATGAGCTTATTGACTGAAGGTATGTTTGTCATCTTGAACCCAATCTTGGATTATATTGTGATGCCTATAATGTTTATCATGTTTTTTATTGATTAAAGATTGAACATGTACCTCACACTCAAAAACAATGTAAGATCAACCATCCTCATGATATGCATGATGTAACTTTATCACAACTTACATGACTAGGTTATTTAACTTATGAATACTCATTTTGATTGGTTCATATTGGGATTCTTTTACTTTGTTCCTTTTGATTATTTGATCCTCATTAGGATTCTTTTTCACTTCACTTTGGAAGGTGATCCTTGGTTGTATTCTTTTTGATCATTCACAAGGAATGCATTTCTTTTATTGATGCATTCAAGGTGGATGTGTTCCACATTGGGAATCCTTTTTGGATCATGACATCAGCGCTATATGCTTATTTCCTCAGATCTTTGCTTAGCAAAACATAGAAGAAACTGATGTATTTGAATGAGTTTCATAAGATATAATTACTTGGTGTGCTTAGCTTACATTACACACACATTAAGATAAGCTAATTCTTATATTTACTCTGAGATGAATGCTTCATAGTTGAATACGAGTTTTTAATTTATCACAACATTTATCTTATTTTTCAAGTTGAGCCTACCCATATATCAGATAAGTTAAATCAGTCTTTCAGATTTTCAAATAAGCAAAATGAATGATATAACGATTATATCATGTCCCTAAAATATTAAATGCATACTTCAAAAAAATGATTTCTTTTTGTATTTTTGATAATATTTAAATGTTTTGTAATTTTTTTGATTTTTAATCAAGGTTAATCATGCTAATTGATTGAACTAGGAATTCAAACCGACTAGGTTCAAATGCCTTGGTAAATAAATCAAGCAATTGATTGTCAGTGTGAACCTGAATCAATTTGATTAATCCTTTTTCAGCATATTCTCTCAAAAAAATGATATATAATTCTAATATGTTTTGTTTTTGAGTGTTGAACATGATTATTTGTGATGAACATGATTATTTTTGATGAACATTGTTTTTGTGTTGTCAATATGAATTGGAGTGTGCAAGAAGTTAAAACCATAGTCAACCATCTGGTTTTAAATCCAATGAACTTGAGAGCAACAAGCTAATACTGCTATAAACTCAGCTTCTGCTATTGAAAAAGGTACGTTTGTCTGCTTCTTGCACTGCCAGGATACCAATCTGGAACCAAGAAATTGACAACCACCAGAAGTGGATTTCCTATTGAAGTTGCATTCCCTGTAGTCACTGTAAGTGTAGGCATAGAGATTGAAATATCCTCTTTTGGATACCATAATCTGAGAGCAGGCTTGCTCTTAAGATATTAGAATATTCTTTTGACAACATTTACATGTGATTCCTTAGGATCTGCTTGATATCTGACACATACACAAACACCAAACATAATGTCAGGCCTGTTGGTTTTTAGATACATAGGTGAACCTATCATAGATGGATTGTGAATTTGATCCACTGATTTGCCTTCTGGATCAGGACCGATATTTAGTTTAGTATCAACAGGAAAATGGAAACAATCACATTTGGAGGATCTAGTCTGACATGATTAGCTTGTAAAGTGATATCTATATCATTAGGATCAGAAGAAATTGGAGGAATCATTGGGAAATGTTTCTTCATTCTACTGTAGTAGAGGATCCATCAGAGTGTATTTCCTGCAGTTGACAAGTGAAACTGATCAAATGACCTTGTAAAAGAGTCGATATCAAACAACCAATCGGAACCATTTGTTGACTTGGGAAAGGATCGCTCATTGAATTGAACGTTTATTGATTCATCAATAATATTTAACTGAGGATTAAACACTCTAAAAGCCTTTGAGACAAAGGAATAACTTACAAAGAATCCCTCATCAGACTTAGGAGCAAAATTCCCCAAATGGTCTCGGGTGTTTAATATTGATACATGACTACCGAATGACTTAAAGAATCCAATAAATGATTATATGTGAAAAATAAGTTCATACGGAGTCTTGTTGTTTTCTTTGACAATCAAAATTCTATTTTGTACAAAACATGATGTGTTTTTATTGCTTCTACCCAAAAGGTAATTGGCAGCTTAACATCAGCTAGCATGGTTCGTGCTGCTTCAATTAGTGTTTTATTTCGCCTTTCAGCTCTCCTATTTTGTTGAGGAGTTCTAGTCACACTAAATTGATGAGTAATGCCTTTGATTGTACAAAATGAACTAAAATCTTCATTTTTAAATTTTGTACTATTATCATTTCTAATTGATTTAACTTTTAGATCAAGTTGATTTTCAATATTGGTGATGAAATCTTTTATTAATTTGGACGCCTTGTTTTTATGAAGTAAGAAGAAGACCCATGTAAATCTAGAAAAATCATCAATGATCACCAAACAATATTGTTTCTTTCCATTGCTCATAACATGAGTTGGTCCAAAAAGATCCATATGAAGTAACTTCAATGGAGAATTATTTATGTTCACAAGCTTTGGTTTATAGGAAGATTTATGTTGTTTCCCTTTGAGACATGCTGAACAGTGATCAATAAAATAAAATTCTTTTTGTGGTAAACCAATTACATGGTTTCCTTTGACCGATCTATTCATGTTTTTGAAATTTGTGTGTCCCAACTATCAATGCTAAAGGTATCACTCATCAAAAGATGCTTTTGATAGAAGACATGTTTTTTTTTGGGTGAAGCAGAATTAAGGTTTAAGACATAGGCATTATTTTTCCTCGGAGTTTTCAATACAACTCTTTCTTCAGGAATTTGAAATCTTGGTTTCAGAATGTAGCAATGGGTATGAGTGAAAATAGTGGAATATTTCTTGTCGTAGATCTATGATACGCTGAGTAGATTGAAATTTAGTTGTTCAAAATAGTTCACTCTATCAAAGCTCAGCAACCGATTTGTCACAAATCCTTCATCAGTGATTCAACCACATTGTGAATCTCCACCAAATGCTGTAGTATTTCCTTGATTATGCTTGAAGTCACGAAGGAGGTAACCGTCTCCCGTCAAGTGTTGGGAGCATCCACTGTCCACATACCATATGCTATTGGACCCATATGGACGACCCTATAAGCATAAAAGAAGTAGTTAGAATTTGGAACCCAATCCATGATGGTCTTGGGTTTCTTGTTCCTATCCATGATAGTAACTTCTTCCTATCCATGATAGTAACTTCTTGATATTTTCCTTTGAATTGAGACTTAGAGGATGAAGTTTTGTTTGATTGTTGTTGAGATCTTACTGATCTCATCTCATCAACTTCAACTGAGGAGTCATAAGAGTATTCAAACCTTTGGTCTCTGTTTCTTTGAAGAAATTTAACTTGTTTTTGATTTTCAAATCTTATTTTTGATTTATCTCTTGAATGAAAATCATGTGTTTGTTTGATATTTTGGTTTACATTTCTTTTGACACTCTTCAACTCCTTCTGATTACAGAAGTCATCATCAAAAGTTGAAACCTTGGGTTGTTTGTTATAAAAAAGACTTTTGATTTTGGTTTCACAGTTGAGATTGGTGGGATGGGCTTCTTTTGTGGAATTTTCAAGCCTTTTCGTTTGAAGAAACAATCAGATGTGTTGTGGTTAGTCATATCACAAATAGTATAATATTTGTTGAGATAACAAGTTTTTGTGGAATGATTGTTCATGTCACAAATTGAGGAGTATTGATTGAAATAACACTCGTTTGTTCTGTGATTTGACATTTCACACATGTCACAATACATGTGTTTGTCTCTTGATTCTGATCTTGGAGTTGAGGCCTCAGTAGATTTACCAGTTTTCAACTATGCCTTAAACTTTGATTTTGGTGAGGTTACATAATCTTTATTGAAAAACACCTTTCTTTGGTTTTAATTATCGAGAATCTATTTTGATCATTGTTTTATATGAAAACAGAGGTGTATTCCCTTTGTTTTTCTATGAAAGTTTGTTTGATTTGATTGAATTGTTTGGAGATTTGATCTCATAATCAGATCTGCTTTCAGTAGATGATTTCACAGTAACTTCAACCTTCTTCTTTTCTTTGAGAATTTCAGGGATGAACTTCACAAAAGGCACTATTTCCTTGAATGGGCTCATTGGTTTAATGACATTTACAGACTTGACAGAGCACTTTTTGATTTGATTGGATGACCTAACTTGATTTTGTCCTCATTTGTTTCAATATAAACACTTGGTTTATTTTGAGGATTTGTTATGTGTGAAACTACCGATTTAGTTTCAATAGTCTTTGGTTCAATCTGCTAAGAAAAAGTGAGTGACTCAGGCATGACAATGTAATTGTCATTGTATGGAGGTGGACATGAATTGTATCCAATCCCAGTTATGTCCTTAGGAACTTTTTGTGAATCAAGCATCTCTTGCAGCTTTGCTGAAGACGGTTGAAATTTTACAAGTTTTATTTTAGTGGCTGATTGCTTAGCTTTGGATTGAGTTATCATTTTTGTTAACTTTTCATTTTCAACTGCAAGAGTATACTTTTCCCCATGTAGTTTTTCAATGTCAGAAATTAGTGATTTGATTTTAATCTCAAAACTCTTCATTTCACGTTTAAGCATCTCTGATCTTACTTTTTCTCTTTAATTTTGCAGCTAATTTGTGATTGTGTTCACAGTATCCTGCAGTTCAGCAATGCATTTGTCACTACAAAGATTAGGTTTTACCTCAGATGGCATAGGATTTGGGCCATCATTTATGTGAGCCACAAGAGCATGATTTTGAAATTGAGGCTTTACTTCCTCAGCATACAGACTCCAATCACATACACCATCTTGTCTGATGATAAGAGCATTTGAAGTAGTTTGGCTGCTTCCATGAGCTTGATTGGTCAGTTGAGGCTATTGTTGTTGTTAACTTTGATAATGATATTGATGTTGATTATTTGGTTGGAAGCTTGAGTTTGGTTGTGAAGATGATTGCCATGAGAATTTTTCTAAAAACTGTTGTTGTTTCTTCTTGGAGCATTGCATTCTCTTGAGAAGTAACCAGTCATACCACAGTTGAAGCACTTAACCTTAAACTTGTCACATCTAAGTTTGGTATTCTCATCAGACTTAGCTTCCTTTCTTTTCTAAAGAACGTTTTAGCCCTCATGGCTATCATAGCAATTTGCCACTATAGGTCCATTTCTTCTACATCACCCAAATCTTTTTCTTCTAAGTCTTCTTGGATTAGATGAGCAGAGGGGAGTCTTCCTCCCAAGTAGGCTTCAAAGCTTGCAACAAAGGCATTGTATATAGCCTTTTGCTCTTTAGATTTCTGGTTTGCAAGTATGCTTGAGGGAGTGACAGTGGATCTAGTTGATTATGATGAAGTTGATGGCTTGTTAGTTGATGGAGTAGCAATGAATCCAATTGATTTGATTTGATCTCTTGATGAGAGAAAATCATCTTTTTTAGTAATGAATGCATTTTCCACAAAATGAGTGTCTGATGGAAATTTGTAAGCCTCAATGACTTGTGGTCCATCGAGGTTTCTACTCCTTGCATGAAGTTCAAAAGCTTTGATTTTTATAATCATTTTATCTAGACTGGTGCTTTCCAGATCAAGTGTGTTTTTAGCATGGTTACATTTTGCTTCCAATTCTTAGGAAGGCTATGTAACATCTTCTTATTCATCTCTTTTTCCTTATATGTAACCCCCGTAATCTCAAGATCATTGACTAACTGCCCAAACCAATGCAATTGTTTTGAGATTGACTCCCCTTTGGAGTGGTGGAAGGTTTCATACAGATTGACCAGCTTATCGTTGTTGATTTCAGCTACTTCACTACTTCCTTCACACATAATGAACAGTGCATCTCACACAACTTTTGTTGTTCCATATTTCTCAAGACTTTTGAGTACATCCATTTTTATGGATTATATGAGAATGGAAAATGCTTTGAGGTCAATCTTTATCTTCTTATACTCATCATCATCAAAAGTTAAGTTAGGATCTTCAATGGGTATTGTTGTTGTTTTGTGTAGTGCAGCTTGGTCAGCCGAGAGTGACACAGGGATGTAAGTTCCTTTGCCTATGGAAATCCAAAAATCCGGATCTACACTTGTAATATAATTCATAAACCTGATTTTCATTGCTTAAACTCAGATTTCTATTTAAGCATAAGAGGCTTAGGAGCATGACCAAGATCAGAAAAGTTAAGCGAATCCATTGTAATAAGCTTGTTTTATATTGTTGGAAGAAGGAGTAGATTAATTTTTAAGTCCAAGTGGTTCAAACAGTCTAACTTTTGAATATTATAATGGTTCTTATGAACATTAGTAGATGGTTGTCTAAGTGAATAGTCTGAGATTGCTTCTGTAACTATGCTGTTGATTTTAGGTCAGAAGTTGACGATGATGATGATGATGTGTTTGTTCTATTTTTTGAGTAGAATATTTTGTTCGAAGTTGAACTCTTGATTCTTATTAGTCGAGCAGAGAATCTAGTCGATGTTTCAAGAATATTTCAACATGAATATATGTTAGTAGTTGATGAACTTGCTAACAATACTTCAATCACCAGTTCAATCGATTTTTGTTTAGATCTGGGCAAATTTGAAGCGAATCCAAGAGCTAAAGCTCTGATACCAATTGACTGGGTTGTGAGAATGATATTCTCAGCTGATGTGAATCAACTAGGATCAAATATGATGATTGAGTCAGTAATTATATTACGATATAATCGAAAATCATTGAATGCGAGAAATATTCATAAATGCTTTGTATTAATGACGTGAATAGTTACAATGAATGTTAAGGTTTAGCAAAATACAATAACAAGACACCACTGAAACATACGACTATCAAAGATTCTAAAATATTCTGAGTGTCTAAGAATATTCAAAAGTAGGGTTTTCTATTTTATTTATAGGCTGACAAAAAAGCCTTTACAAAATAACTAAACTATCCATGTACTATACATCAAGAAACTAGTCTAAGTCTAAAGCCTAATCAACATTTTCTTATGTTCATCCGCATTTACTAATGCGGATGAATTTTTCTGCTTCAGTCTTTCTTCTATTGTCATCAGCATTAACAAATGCGGATGAACAAACACTATGTGCATTTGTTGATGAACATCTGCATTAGTTAATGCGGGTGTGAAATACTTGGCAACATTTTTTTTCTGGCTATTCGCATTTGTATATGCGGATGAACAAACATTTGTCAACATTTGTTCTTGGTCATCCGCATATACAAATGCTGATTGCCAACACTTGTGTTCTTATCAAAAAAACTTTCACCCGCATATCTTCTTAGACTTTATGGGAGAATACCAGTAGAGCAACCATCAACCACCACTTGAATTGACATGTATGATTCTTTAGGTTCAATAAAAATAATACAAAATTTAATAATTTTATAGTTTTAAATAAAATAAAATGATAAATTACTATAGTAATAAAATCCAAAAAATTAACTAAATTAATAACTAAAAATATATTTAATCCTCGACTTAAGTTTTATTGGATTATATTTTCTATGGAAACAATTAAAAGATTTAAAAAGATAGCAAGCTCTTCTTAATATTATTCATTTTATTTTCAAGTAAGAGTTATGGATGTGTTCAAGACCCTCATCCTCACCCACCCCCTCCCACTTCCCATCATCTCCATCTTCATCCGCCTACAACCACCTTCACTCGGTCGTGCTACCACACCTGACATCGCAAATCTATTCCTAGTACCACCTTTGAAACCAACTGTACATCATGCTTCAAAGCTTGTATATCACTATTCATTTACCATCAAAATTGAATTATATAAAAAATAAAGTGAAAAAGTAATAAAAAATCACCTTAGGAAACATGTAAAAATATGAGCAGAATTAATGTTGTTTATCACCATTGCTCTTTAATATATATAATATGTTTTGTACTTTAATTTATTTTATTTTCTTAATCAATACTTTCTATTTTAAAATACACCAAAATGCCGTAGTTTCAATTATTTCATTGACTTGAAGTGAAGTGTTAGCGTTTTTTTATTGTCTGGGAGGCCATTAAGTCATTAAGTTTGTTCTAAATGCCATACCAACATATTACTTTTCCGTTTATAGAATGCTAAAGAAGTTATCAATTCTCTAGATAAAATAAAAAGGAACTTCTTATGAGCTTGAGTGTGAATGATAAATTGATAATAAGATAAAATGGGTACCTTGTGATCGAGTCATTGCCCCTATTAATTGTGATGGGCTCGGCCTTCCTTGTTTGAAAGGAAACAAGACAAGTATGTTATCTCGTTGGTGGTGGTGATTTAAAACGGAAAAGCATTGCCTTTGGTGGAATGTCATTTAGTGATTACATCATAACTCCAAATTTTGGAATGTAGTTCTAGAAAAAGTCAAGGATCTTGTGTGTGGAAAAATATTTCTAAGATGTGGTTATGACCTTATTGAGTTCGATGTAGATCTCAATAGTCTTCTTAAAGTGAAGGTAGAAAGTGGTGTTTCTGTTTTATTTTGGATGGATACATGTGTTGGGTTTTCTCCTTTCAGAATCTCTTTTTCTTCCTTATATGCACTTAAGAAAAATAAATGGTGTTTTTTAGGAATGAATGCTATCAAGTTAATTCTAATAATAATATGGTGGAATGGAATCGTCGATGGAAAATCGACCTTGCTAGGAGTGTAGATATCAAGGAATTTATAGATATGGTGGGACTCTTAAGGCTGGTAGAAATCAGCGAAGCTAATGACATGTGTTCATGAGGGGATTCTAATTGTGTGCCTTTTAATGTGTGAGAGATTAAAAGTCTTTTCTTTCATTCATTAAACTTTGAAGGGGTTTATAAATTCCAATGTAATAATTGGGCTTTGAGGAAAGTGAATATCTTTTGTTGGCAAACTAAAATGAATATGATTCATACTCTTGATGCTCTACATTATAGGATGATTCCGGTGGAAGATTTTAATTGCAAGTTGTGTGGTCAAATATTTGGAGTCGATGGATCACCTTTTCATTTCTTGTTCGTTTGCCAACTTTAATTAGAGACAAAGATGCTCAATGGTGCGATCTCCCTCTATCTTTGCTTTCTCTTTTCATGGTTTGATTGAGCTTGGTTCATCTTTCTATACGGATAAGGGCAAAGTTAAAATGGTGTTTGCCATTATTCTTATTTCAAGTTGGTGCATTTAGAAGACTAGGAATGATGCTTCCTTCAACCACAAATTGGATTATCCAATCAAAATAATAGAAGATATGAATATTTTGTCATCGTTGTGGGTTAGGTGCCGTATGAAAGAAAAGATGGCGACTTGGCAGTTTAGGTATTTTCTAGATTTTGGTTAGAATTGGAGTATTGTCCTTAATATTTTGATGTTATATCTTTTATTTTATTTCCCTATTTTCCTTGTATGTTATGCTTTGGGGTTTTAATGTCTAGCTAGCCCCCTATTATTAATAATATTGGCTGTTAAAAAAGGTCATTGAATCAACTTGTAAAAGGTTCACTTATGATGTCAATATATGATTTGCCATTTGTTTTTGACTTTTTGAGTTGACTAATTAAAAATTATTTAGCCTTATTAGTGAAACTGATCAACAATTGGTTAACTTTTTTATGAAACAGCAATTTACTAAGTTCCTATGCTAAAGACTCCCAAAACTAAGCCAATTGACAAACACATAGTTTTCATTTAGAACAACTTAAAATTTAGTAAATTTAGTTAGTCTAACTAGTAAATTCAAACTATGGTCTGTATCAAGGCATAAAACGTTCCCTAACTAGTTTAATTTGTATCACACTTTTTATTTATTGGTGAATGGTTGAGTACTGATGCTCTCTACTTGAATAGAATACTTAATAGTTTTTCTTATGCGTTTAGGCTACGCGTAAACCACTAAAAGCATATTATATGGGGTGTATGTGGAGGATAATCAACTAGAAGAAATGATTGTCATACTTCATTGTAAAATCAAAACTTTCCCTTTGAAGTACTTGGGTAACAAGTAGACGCCAACATGAATTTAAGTTGTAACATCATGTATTTTTGAGTTAATTAAAAGTTTGCATACTTAGATTCTTGTAAAGACCATTGATGCCATATATGAAACTTATGGGTTATTTATGCTTATTATCTTATTGCTTTATAATCCTTAAGTTTGAAAGTTAATAATGTTAATTATTACTTAATAAATAAATAATGATCATCATAATAGTAATAGTAATAATAATAATAATAATAATAATAATAATAATAATAATAATAATAATAATAATAATAATAATAATAATATTAATAATAGTAAAATTATAAAAAATAATAATAATAACTAATAATAATAATAATAATATTATTATTATTATTATTATTATTATTATTATTAATTTGTAAAAAAATATTAAACTTAAAAAGGTTTAAAATTTGGAGTTAAGAAGTCAAGGGGGCTTTATTGTCAATTTAGTAACTTTAAACATAAGGTTCTTACATAAAATGATAAAATCAAAACTACAGGGACTAAATTGTAAATTTCCAAAACCCAACTCCCTTTTTTTTCTCTTCCCCCGACTTTCCGGCCGGCCACCAGCCACGGCTCCGGCGAGTCCCTTAAACCCATTAAAAACTATGAATAATGAACCAAAACCCTAAGGTGTATAATAATCGGAGTTAAAGCGACAGTTACAAGCACGAGGCATCCGATTAAACCTTGCTTTCAATCTTCGAACGGTTTGAACATTAAAGATTAATAATAATCAAATTAATTAAATCCAAGCAATCAATTAACCGTTTCTAATCGATTCCTAAAAACAATTTCAATCTAAACACCTGCAATCATCACACATGATTACCATTTTTCATCGCGAACCTGAGTTTAATCGAACCCCAATCTTCGGGCATTTTAACTCCTATTTGATTGAGGTCTTAGAATCGTAAGCATCACCCGAAGATTCACACGATTTTAATTTGATTAACATCAACTATTGCGCATCAAACAGATTCAAGTTTCAATCGTGGTTTAAGGACTCTCGCTTTTGTCGATTGAACATCAAAAACAGGTAATTGAAGACATTAATATACTCGAATTTATTCGGGGAACAAAAGTCCCATGGTTAATTCGATTATCGACAACGAATTGATGATCAATTTGGTGCTAATCGGTTCTAGGGTTCTAAGGAATTTGAGGGTTTTGTTTATATGGTTTTGAAGGAATTAAAACCAAGTGATACCAAGGCCACGACCCTGGTTCACTGGTTAAGTAATTATGCTTCTATACATGAGGTCCCGGGTTCGAATCCCGGCAACCTCATGTATTTTTTTAAAAGGCTTTTAGCCCTAAATAAAATTCTGAAACCTGTTTTAATAAATATAAAAATGGATTTTGTAAACTCTAAATAATTTTAGAAGCATCAAATCATTTTCTGTATTTTCTTAAAACTTTAAACAATTAAATATTTATTTTTAGAATATTTTTAACAATGGTTATGCTTGGTTATTTTTTTTATGAATTTTAAATAGTAAATAAAAGATTATTATTGGTTCAAACATTGCTTTTAAAATTATTGTTTAAAGCATGCTAGTTATAAAACTTTATTTCAACTGTATATCTAAATTCTTCAAATTGTTATAAATATTTTTCTCCTTCTTATCTTTATATAAAATTTAAATATTCTTAGCATTTATTCCAAGAAAATATAATTGATTTCCATTTTTTAAATATAAGTGTTTGACAAAACCTCAAATACCAAATTGAAACCCTAGTTCTCGTTTAACCATTAAAACTATTATTAAACTTAAAATCTTGTAAATATATATATTTAGGTGCCTTGTGAAGGATTACGTGGGAACGTAGATTATTATTTCTTATTAACCATCAACTATATATTTATTTCACATGTGAGTATTTCTATACCCCTTTTTTATATTTTCACACTTTGGGGTGAAACATGTTATCTTACAATCATTGCACTTGTAAAACGTTTGATTCTTGTAAACTTATAGCAATTCACTTGTATGTTGTGGTTAGTTGATCTTAGTAACTACCATGTAATGTTGATTATCTGTACAATCATTAACTATTGCTAGCTTGTCGACGTCATAGATCTATGGGCCTAACAAGCTTGCTTGGTTAATCCAAGTACACTTAGTTAATCGTATATACTTGTAAACGTTTGAGACTTGTAAAACTGTCAAGGTTTGATTATGCATTCTGTCTTACATCCTTAGTTACTTTGTTCGCTAATTTCATGACATGAATTGCCATTTTTTATATACTTATGTATTAAAAACTATGGAAATCTCACCAACATTATGTTGACCTTTTATTTTAAACATGTTTCAGGAAATGCTCAAGTTTAATTGCCACCTTTGAAGCTTGTTCTCACCTAGGAATGGACCTAGATAAATAAATGGATGGGCTTGAAATATTACTTTTATGCTTGTTGACTTCTTATTTGAGACTTATTCTTGTAATGTTACAATTGAAACTTATGATTATTATATTTAGATTTAATAATAGCGTTATGTGGCTGTGAACGATCTTAACTCTCACATCTCGATGTTTCCGCCGTCAAGGTTGAGGTGTGACAGATTGGTATTATAGCCCATAACTATATGGATTTAGGTTATTAGAAATCGTGATCTAGACTATAATATATGCACAAACCTTATAGAATTATAATTCTATCTTGTAAATTTTATGGTTTGCATGCTACATAATGCTATGCCTTCATATGTGCAATTTGATGCCTTAGCATAGGATTGCCTAAACATTGTTACCTGTCTCCCTAAACTTAACTTTGACTCTTTGATTCTCCCCGAACATAAAGTTTCTTAATCTTATTCTCGACGACACGTGGAATCGTATGCTTATGCTTATGACTTGGATCTTTAGACTTTATGTCTAATCTATATAAATCTCATCAAGGTTTTGATTTCATGAACCTAAGGAATATTGTGTGACACATAGACACCTGTATCCTGGATTTCCTGGCAAAAAGGCCTTCGGGCTAAGGCAAGCATTTCGCATAAATCCTACGGGACTAGTTATGCTTACCTGGGGATTTCTGGGATGAGTGATAAACTATGGTCAACATACACAAGTTCCTATGAAAAATGGGTCAATAAACCTTGACGTGTCAACGTTTTCAAATGGTCATGTGTTACCAAATGGAACCATTCCGTGTACCTTAAAACTCTTAGCTTATTCTTGTTTAAATTACTATCCTTTGTTATCCTCATTCCCGTGTCCTTGGAATTCGAGCCTATAATTTCTAAATCGCGTGTTAATCTGCAAAGATCCTTCATGGTCGAAGTTGCCGATGGAAAATCTATCGTTGTTGACATTGTAATACGCGATTGTACCTTGAGCCTTAACGAACACGAGTTCTGCATCGACCTTATTCTAATGCAACTGGGAAGCTTTGATGTTATTGTTGGCATGGATTGGTTAGCCAAGCATCGTGCGAAAATTTTATGATTCGAGAAGTGCATTCGAATTCCTTTACCGACGGGTGATACTTTGAAAGTCTTTAGGGAGAAATCATCCCAAGGACTCAAACTTATGTCCTGTATCAAGGCCCGAAAGTGCTTAAGTAAGAACTACGTAGCCTTCATGGCGTATGTAATACGAAAGCCAAGGGTAAGGAACTGAAAGAGATTCCTGTCGTGCAAGATTTTCCCGAGGTGTTTCCCGAGTATCTTGAGGGGTTACCTCCCGTGCGAGAAGTTGAATTCAAGATTGACTTGATCCCTGGTGCAAACCCTATGGCTAAATCACCTTATCGTCTTGCACCATCTGAAATGCAAGAATTGGCTAGTCAACTGCAAGAGTTGACCGATAAGGGCTTCATTCGTCCTAGTTCTTCACCGTAGGGTGCACCTGTACTGTTCATGAAGAAGAAGGATGGTTCATTCCGTATGTGCATTGACTACTAGGAACTCAACAAGCTTACCATTAAGAACCGATATCCTCTTCCTCGAATCGATGATCTCTTCGATCATCTCCAAGGAGCAACCTAATTCTCAAAGATCGATCTACGTTCTGGGTATCATCAATTACGTGTCCATGATGACGACATTCCAAAGACCAATTTTCGTATATGATATGGACATCACGAATTCATGGTTATGCCTTTTGTCTTGACCAATGCACCTGCCGTGTTCATGGATCTCACGAATCGAGTATGTAAACCGTATTTGGATAAGTTTTGATCGTGTTCATTGATGACATTCTTATTTATTTCAAGACGAAGATTGATCACGAGACGCACTTGCGACAAGTTCTCGAACTTTTGAAGATGGATCAATTATACGCCAAGTTTTCCAAGTGTGAAATCTGGTTAGAAGAAGCCCCATTCTTAGGGCATGTGGTGAATAGCCAAGGAATTCACGTTGATCCTGCTAAAATAAAAGCCGTGAAAAATTGGTGTGTTCCCACAATCCCAACTGAGGTTCGTTTTTTCTGGGCTTAGCGGGATATTACCGTAGGTTCATAGCAAATTTTTCGAAAATTGCTAATCCACTAAAGGTGCTAACCCAAAAGAATCGATGTTTTGAATGGGGACACAAACAAGAAGAGGCTTTCGAGACATTGAAACAAAAGTTGTGTAATGATCCTATTCTAACACTCCCCGATGGAAACGACTACTTTACCATGTACTGTGATGCCTCTAATCAAGGTCTTGGTTGTGTTCTCATGAAAGTCATAGCATACGCATCGAGGCAATTGAAGGTTCATGAAGTGAACTACATAACTCATGATCTTGAACTTGGTGCCGTGGTTTTCGCATTAAAGATTTGGCGGCCTTATCTTTATGGGACGCAATTCATAGTCTACACCGATCATAAGAGTCTCCAACACGTGTTCAATCAAAAGGATCTCAACATGAGGCAAATACGTTGGATTGAGTTGATTAGCGACTACGACTGCGACATTCGCTACCATCCTGGAAAGGCGAACGTTGTAGCCGACGCGATGAGTCGCAAGGTCCATAACAAGACTATCTCACTACAAGAAATTCGAGATCGAAGACAATGGTTTGATCGTTAGGGGAATTTGAGACCGAGATACATGTGGATGTTAATGAGGCTAGTATCATGCTTCAAAACATAAGGATTGAATGTGATCTTGAGTTATGCATTCACGAGGCTCAACAAGCAACATTAACCGATGAAGGGAAAGATGAAGATTTGTCGTCTAACGTTTGGTCCCAACTAGAGACAAAACCAAACGACATGTTGTACTTCTTGAATCGACTTTGGATCCCAAATCGTGATAACCTTCGACACTTCATTATGAACGAAGCTCATCAAACTCGATACTCTATTCGTCCTGGCTTCGATAAGATGTACATGGACCAACGTGGTTAATATTGGTGGCCTGGAATGAAGAAAGATATCGCGTATTATGTTTTCAAGTGTCTCACATGTGCAAGAGTCAAAGCCGAGCACCAACGACCAAGTGGTTTACTTGAACAACCCGAAATCCCTATGTGGAAATAGGAACATATATCCATGGATTTCATAACCAAGTTACCTCGTACTCCTCATGGTCATGATAGTATATGGGTGATTATTGACCGTTTGACCAAACCGGAACATTTCATACCAATACGAGGCACATACAAAGTTTCAAGACTGGCTCACATCTACATTGATAAAATTGTGAGTCGCCATGGGATATCGTTGCACATCATATCCGACTGAGAGGCTCGTTTCACTTCGCACTTTTGGTCTTCGATGCAAGAGCTCTTGGGTACTCAACTGAATTTAAATACGTCTTACCATCCTCAAACGGATGGTCAAACCGAACAAACAATTCAAACCCTCGAGGACTTGCTACGTCTTTATGTCCTTGACTTTGGTGGTGATTGGGATATGCATTAAATGCTCGCAGAATTTTCGTATGACAATAGTTATCACTCAAGTATCAAGATGGCACCATTCGAAGCACTTTATGGTCGTAAGTGCTGATCACCGATCTGCTGGACCGACATTGGTGAAAACTTCATCACTGGTCCTAAACTCATACAAGAAACGACCAATAAAGTATCCACAATCCATAAGAACCTTGAAGTGCCAAGAAGTTGACAAAAGAGTTATGCCGATAAGCGTCGAAAGCTGTTGGAGTTTCAAGTTGGCGACATGGTTCTTCTTAAGGTTTCACCATGGAAAGGTGTTTTTCGCTTTGGGAAGAAGGGTAAATTAGCTCCAAGATTCATAGGACCTTTCAAAATCCTGATAAGGATTGGGAAAGTGGCTTATAGACTGGAACTACCTTCCGACCTTAGTGGAGTTCATCCTGTGTTCCATGTCTCAAATTTGAGAAAGTGTTTGGCCGATGAGAGTCTGCATGTTCCACTGGAAGACATTCAAATCGATGAGTCATTGCGCTTTGTTGAGAAACCTGTTGAAATTATGAATCGCATTATGAAGAAGACTAGAACCATAACTACTCCAATTGTCAAGGTTCGTTGGGAGAATAAGTGTAGAGCTGAGTTCACTTAGGAGCGTGAGGACCAAATGAAAGCAAAATTCCCGCATTTGTTCGCTTAGTCCATTCTTAATTTCGGGACGAAATTCTTTTAAGTTGGAGAGACTGTAACATCATGTATTTTTGAGTTAATTAAAGTTTGCATCGTTAAATTCTTGTAAGCACCATTGTTGCCATATGTGAAACTTATGGGCTATTTATGCTTATTGTCTTTTTGTTTTTAATCATTTAGTTTGAAAGTTAATAATGTTAATTATTACTTAATAAATAAATAATGATTATAATAATAATTATAATAATAATAATAATATAATGATGATGATAATATTAATAATAGTAAAATTATAAAAAATAATAATAATAACTAAGAATAATAAT
>BJCM01042335.1:0-14005 GCA_018326385.1 Flaveria bidentis | reverse complement strand
CGGTTGTAACCGAGCCGATCGGCTCGGTTCGGTTTAGAAACGAGCAAAGCACGAGCAAAGGTCCGCTCGGTTCGGCTCGGTTCGTGAACACCCCTATTCAAAACGAATCAGTTTTAAAATTGGTTTGGATTGAATCAGATATAAAGACCAAATTTGTCAAATGGGACCCGGATTAAAATTGGTTTATGAGGAGAAGGACCAGTTTGGTTTAAAGTCGGTTTTAATACGATTTGATATGAGTTTAAGCGGTTGCAATGTATGTATTCTCAAACTGATAAATCGGATTGGGAACAAAGCCACTAGGACCAGTTTCACTCCTGATTGGATCAAATAATACTAAGGGGTTGTTTGACAGCTTCTTAATCAGCCTCTTAATGGTTCAGATGTCTGAATGGTTCAGCACTTAATGGTTCAGACTGTTTGTTTCGCAAGCACATATCTGAATGGTTAAGAGATTTGCCTCTGAATGGTTAAGCATCATACTGATGCTGAATGGTTAAGAGGTGTAATGCTAAATAGTTAAGACATATTATCTAAATTGGTCAGACATTTGTCTTTGAATAGTTAAATTATATACAAACTATTAATGGTATAAACCTCTTAATGATTCAACACCTAATGATTCAGATCTCTTATTGGTTCAGTACTTAATCATTCAGAAGTTACCAAACAGCCCTAAGTTTAGATCGTGAACATTTTTAAATGTGAACATGTCACTTAAGCATTTTTTTTAATTTTATTATTACATGATCAAGTCATACATAATCCAGCTTTATAGTATCTTCTTATGTTTGGGACAACAGTTATGATAATTGATTAATTGATTTTTGATATATTTCAAGACATAATTTCAAATAACTATTATAATCTTTTAAACTTATATTTTTTTCTAATATCAGTTATTAATGAACATCACACTATGTATTTGTTTTTTATCATGTAACTGTTAATATTAATATTAAAATGTGGACTTTATGTTATGTTATTCTCAAATAATATTTTTGTTAGTTTTACTTATGAAAATATCTATAAAGCATTCTCTAAAGTGAAAACCGTTTTATAAGCTTTTTGTCTTTTAAACTTTTTTCTTACCTAGAATCACAAATATTTGCGTAATAGATCTTTCGGTCACCTTTTTAGAAGCTAAATTTGAGGTGCGCCTAGCCGAGTCAAATATGTGATTTTTCATTTGCAAACAAGTTCTCATATCAACAACATCCTTTCAACTAGCAACGCCATGTCAGCAGACATGGTTTTGAACACTTGGTTTGGTGTGATGGTGTGCATATGTCATTGTCGTTACCTATATAATTTATATTATCATCATGTACAAATTTTATTATTGGTGTTGTGATGGTTTTAGATGATGTAATTTATATCTTAAAACTTACATTTCTTCCTCACTTATATATTTTTATCACTTTTGTTAGTAAAGTAAAATAGAGATGCTTCTACCCGAGTCAATCGGGTGAGTTGACATTCACAAAGTAGTTATGGCTTACATTAGTCTAGATGATGTAAACTAATTTATATTATTAAGCTACGTTTAAATAACAACAATAATAACAAACAATCTAGATCAACAACATTGTGTGTCGTTTCAAGTTCCAGCAAAATCATATCTGTTTTTTAAAACAATAACGTTTTTTTCTATATTGTAATGTTATAACTTTATGGTAATATTATAACACTTGGTTTGATTTGATGTGATGATATGCATATTTCTTTTCATTATGGATTGCTTATTGACGTTAACTATATAGTTTGTCTTATCATCATGAACAAATTATTTGATTGGCGTTTGGTGGCTTTAGATTTTTTTTAACGATCAACGAATAATTTTTAATCTCGGTCACCCAGGTAAACCTATTGGCAAAAGACCACCTACGTCTGCGAACACAGACAACACTAGTGACCCGGCTCGCTCACTATTCCAAAGGAAACCCACCACTTAAAGGTTCACTGTGATAAAACTCTTGGTCCATTAAAAGAATATTGCATCTAGTAAGACTCCAACCCATGACTTTCACTTTAAAAAATTATAAAATGTCTCCTCTTTAAATCAGTTGATATAAAACTCATTAGTGTTTGGTGGCTTTAGATGATGTAATCTTTATCTTAACAAGAATATACAACTTACGAAAACAATTAAAAAAACATTTACTTCTTAATCATACATTACAATCCTCTTACAGAATCCTTAATGAGAATAACGTCCATTTTAGAAGCTAATCAAATGATACTTAATAACTTACAATTTGTATATACATACAATCACCTTCAACTAACACTGATAAATCCGCCATAGCTGCAAATGAACAGAGCTTCACAAACGCCCAAATTCAACCAAATCAAAATCTAGTTTAAACCCTAATTGCAAATCGATCATCAAATTAAGAGAAAATTGGTCGTTTTTATTCAAATCCATGGTTAAAAACTCAACATCACACAATCCCGCAACACTATTGTCAACAGAAACAAACGATTAACAACAAATTACATAACTATATGTACAAATTAACTTGCAAGAGGTGGTTTAAAGTCTAACGGGTGGTGTTGCAGAGCATACAATCGAAGATCCGACGGAAGGCGTATCGGATCCTCGGGTAGACCCGATGGGTGTATCCGCTTGATTCTCTGCATATGTCTTCGATAGTTTGCACAAACAGATTCAAGCTTCTAATTGGTGGGATGTACAAAGTCAACGGTACTGCAGAGAAAGCTACTGCGAAGAACATGTGCAGCATCTTGTTTGATTAATTGATTGATTGATTTCTGGGGTTTTGATCTTCAAGATTCTTGATTGGTTGATTTCTGGGGTTTTGATCTTCAAGATTCTTGATTGATTGATTTCTGGGGTTTTGATGTTCAAGATTCTTGATTGGTTGATTGTGGGGTTTTGATCTTCAAGATTCTTGATTGGTTGATTTCTAGGGTTTTGATCTTCAAGATTCTTGATTGGTTGGTTTCAAGGGTTTTGATGTTCAAGATTCTTGATTTGTGGTGGATTTGGAGTTTGATTTGGGGGTTGAGGATGATGATGATGAAGATGATGAGGATGATGATGATGATGTTAGTTTCTGCAAGATTCTGGAGTTTTGTTGCAGATGAATGTGTTGATTTATAGGTGGGTGTGGTGTGGTTTGATGGTATTAAATTGGGATTCAAGAAAGGGCGTGAAGTTTGTGGGTTCATGTGGTTTGTACCGGTATACAAGGCTACTTTTCAACCCATTGTTTGTGTTTTCTTTTATTCAACCCATTGTTTCATGGATGAAAGGAGTCAGGGACACCTGTTAGAAAATAATATTCAACTTTAGAATTACAAGAAGAAAAAATGGATTATAGTTTGTAATATATTAATTTAATTAATAATATACATACATTTGTTTTTATTTGGTTTTGATGCTGAAGAAACGGATAAATGTTAAGATATACAAAATTTAGCAGTATAAAGGGTAAATTTAAATCAATCAAGACCACCACCGCCATTAGAATCCAATCGACCCACCATCACAAAACCCCACCACAAGATCACATGTGCCACCGAAGCCCCACCGCCAAAGCCCGAGCGCCTCCCATGCCCCCACTGCGACTCCACCAACACCAAACGCCATTACAACTTCTCCTAACCTTGTCACTTTTATCGTTTTACAAAGCCTATCGTTGGTACCAAACCTACGACGACACCCTTCGTGACATCCCCATCGGCAGTGGTAGCCATAAAATACCAAACGTTCACGCCTCAAAAGCACCATCGCCATTGCCACTAACACCTCGAATTTGCCACATGTCGTCCTCACCACCACACCCGTCTTGTTCCCTTTCGTTGGAGACCACAACAACGGTGGCTTGCTAGGGGTGAGTGTGTGTTAGAGCTTTATGGCGTTGTGGAACAATAATAAGTCGCATGGGTTGTTTGGATTGGGATTGGTGATAGGAAAGAAGGAAACACAATAATGGGAGACAACGATGGTGGTAGTTCATGTCGTGGTGGCGCAATTTTGCTCGAGTGGAGAGCATCAGTGGTATATTAATGGTGGCACTAGTAACTAGAGATGATTACAGCACTCACTGACGGTTGGCGAGGATGTAAGCGGTAATTAGTATGTGACACGGGTAGAGTTCGGCGATGAGAATTGACAGTGGTTTGTGGTGTTTGTATTGGATAGTTTTGAATACATGTATAAATAATCTTAAATATTTTTATTTACATAAACAAACCTTAATGTGTGAGATAACCAAAATATACTCACACTTAACTGGAAAAAACTAGAGTTTAACGGCCTCAACCCCAAGGACCAAATTAATAATTTACTCTAATATTTAACAACAATCTTTATATTTTCTAGTGTAAATAACGCTTTAAAATTTCAAACTTTGACTTTTTTTGTTGTGGGGCTAATCACTTAATCACCATGATGTCCCCTTGAAAATAAAACGAACAAACATTATGTGTTTTCATAAAAATCTTCCAATAATCATTTTCTATATAGAAATTAACATACGTTTTGTTTTCTCTTGCAGAAGTTCAACATTATCTTGACTTTGAATTACTTTTATGTATTATTTATGAAGGAACTTGTGAATAACTGTTTTAAAACACCTTGAAACCGATAGTATTAGTAATGTTTAACGGTCTACTTTTGCAGTTTATTCAGAATAATATTTTTAAGTGAAACCAAATCAAACCAAATTTAGGCACGTCAAAACCGAACCAAAAGCTGCATTTGAATTCGGGCTGGTTTGCAGCTTCAACTTAATAAACTAAACTTGTATGATCGTCTAGAAAGCATAATGACAAGACAATATAACCACCTTTTAATCATGTAATGAAATAAAACTAAATTTATGCAAATCTTATTAAATAGGTACTAGCTCCAATCAGTACTATCATGTCACTTAACTCTTTGAAAGATTGTATGATATATAAGACACTACACCAACCTAGAGTTAGAAAAAAGACTCGATATAAATGAACAAAAATGCCTTTAAGTGAGGGCACACGACTAAGGGGTTATTTGGTTGGGTCTGACTGACCCTGGTCAGACGTGCACGTCTGATTCGATCAGACGTGGAGTGTTTGGTTGGTTACCTCTTACCGGAGAAGAGGTCTGACTGAACCACTTATTCGGTTAAACCTAAATCAAGATCTGACCCGAGTCAGACGTGGAGGCGGGTCTGATGAAGCGGCGAGGGTCTAGTCTGTGATGGCGAAGGCGACGACATGGGGTCTGGTCAGCGGTGTTGCAGGCGGTGAAGCCGAAGGGGAAGGGGAGACCGAAGATGGCGATCGAAATTTGGTCTAAGCAGATATCCAACCAAACAGACTTATTATTTCAAACATCTTATTGGGTCAGACTTTTTACTGTTTCAAACATCTTATTGGTTCAGCACTTATCTATTCAAAAATTGCCAAACAACCCCTAAGATGTAATGATTAAATGGATGTCGTTGATCAAAAGGACTCAAATGGTTAAATTTACGAAACTCAAGCTATGATTTTAGGAAAAAAAGAGAGAACTATACTCAAATGGGTGAAACTGAAAATAACTCTTACATTAATAACTGAATTTATAACTTGTTATTCGATGATTTATTATACTAAAATATTACTAATGAAACTTCAAATTTTCAAATTTGTTGTAAAAGGTAACATCGCTCGTAAAATTATCATAGATTTATGTTTGGAATTGTAACATATCAGTATATTATGATAAAGGTGAAATGCGGAGAAACATTTCTTTTATCCGATTAGATAGAGATGTTGCTCCAATTAAATTCCCGACTCAAAAACACATTTTTCTTTACAATAAAGAAAAATCAAGTAACATAAAGTATATAGTTATAATGGTAGAAGAAGAAAAGAAAAAAAGATGACAACATTGATACCAATGAAGAAAAATAAACAAAACAGCAGGACAAGTCTAGACACCAAGAGCAACGATGACAAACCTATACGCTAACATGTATTCACAAAGATGTGAGCTTAACAAATTCTGTTGAATCTACTAACTTGTGTCGGTTTCCGTCAATCTATATGTCTCATCTCTCTTCTTGTAAGGATTTCTATGTTTATACAAACATTATTATATGTCTTCTCTACACATGTTCAAACTATTGTAACATTATTATTCATCTTACTTTAAATGTGTGTCATCTTTCATGTCGCCTCAAACTCGATCTCCCTCTCAAACGTAGTAAACGGATGTATGAGATCATCACAACATTCGATAAATACCTATCACACATTTATTGTTAAAGAGTTATATTTGTGTAGTTTAATTTTGTATTTCTTTTGATTTTATGTAAACCAAAAACATGCTGACCCGAACATTTCATACGCACTGTTATGGTGGTGTTTTGTGATTTGGATCGGATTGACGGGTTGTACCGGGGTTTTGAGGGGCACTAGTCTGATCGACCCCAATTTGTTTTGTAGCCAAGTAACCAGCCAGTTTAATTAGACTGGTTTGGTGGTAGGAACTGATTTTTTATATTCTTATTTTTTGTTATAATGACGTTATGAATCGAAGAATCGTAGTAGTTTGATTGCTCATTTCTAAGTTCAAATTGATAATGCCTTTGTCCTGAATTGAAACTATGCGAAGTTGTTGGATGTAAGAAATATCATAATCATCTGGTAACCATAACTTCATAATCTTATAATGCATTAGCTTACCCATGAACTTAAATTGACAATAAAGTTATATTCTTGAACCCTATTATGTATTGGAGTAGATCATCTTCAATATCAGTGACCAAAGTTATCCCCTTTTTATTCTTCTTCTCTAATAGCAGTGGATCTCAGTATGTAGTTTGTAAATGGTATATTATATGTATTTGGTGTTTAGTTGAGTGTGTGCCTTGGAGGCAACCGGTAAAGTTGTTGCTTTGTGATCTTGAGGTCATGGGTTCAAGTTGTACGAAACAGCCTCCCGCACCAAGTGTAGGGTAAGGCTGAATACAACATATTGTGAAGCGGTTTGGTCCCTCTCTAGCTCCTTTACAAAGCGGGAGCTAAGTTAATTTAAAAAATAATTAATCTTGATTTAACTCAATCTAACACCATTTCATATTCTGATATACATTAATCTTGATTAACTCAATCTAACATATTGCGAAGCGGTTTAACTCATTACTTTTAGCCTGCTTTTTCGTTCTCCTTTCATATTTAATCTTGATTTAACTCAATCTAACACCATTTCATATTCTGATATACATTTATTGCTGTAATGCACATTTCTTTATCAGCCAACAGTATATCGTCCTTTCCCATTAATTTAAAAAATAATTACTTTATTAAATATGATGATTACAAAGCTGCTACAATGGTAATCTAAGTCTCTGAATCAAATGATTTAGTAGGTTGTTACCTGTTTGTTGGAACCATTTTTTACACTTGGGTGCCTTTCGACCCGTTTAACCAATTTTATGTGGTAAATTTTTATTAACCAATTTGACCCATCTCATTTTTTGTTTAGGCTTAGATAGTAACCATACAGCCAAGAATTTATTCCTATAACATATGGATTGAAATTGTTGCATTTAGTTATTATCTAACTAATGTGATGGAACCATTCTTCTCACTCTGAAACCTTTTTTGTATAAAAGCATAAGATTGATCTCAGTATACTTGGTGGACTTGTAGTGGAATTCGGACAAAAGGTTTTTGACATGTCAATAAAGACCAGAGCAAGGCAAATGGAGCGTTTCTTGCGCGATCCAATTAACTTCGATGCCTGAAAATGTGGCTATTTCTGTAAGCGTTTGCGTATGGATTTTGAATATATTTATCAGCCCCAGGAAAGAATGCTATTTTGTTTTCCCTCATTCCATATATGACATCTGGTTTATTGATGAAATAAAAAAGTTAACTCACTTCTAGTTTGCTATCTAATACCACCAATTGGACATGTGAGGTGTTTTTTGCTTTTACTTATTTCACAGATAAGTTCATGCAACAAAAGTTGGCATTTTACCCTTGTAACTGGTCACATGCTGATATAGATCATGGATTTCATGTGAACTGTTTTTGTTGATGTGAACATAAATTTGAATAAATACATTGACATGGCATCGAGTGATTGACTGAATGTTCTGGACGATAAAGCTAAGAGAAAGTTGATGTTATGACTTATAGTAGAATTATATGATAGGATTGCTCACAGAATAATACCAGTTAGTAACAGTATAGATACACATAATACACTCTTTGATATGCCCATTATGTAATATATCCAGATTTTGGAGACATCAAAAAACATTTTAGTGGGTGTAAGAGTATTCACAGTGGATTCCTTAAAAGTATGTGGGTGCGTTTGGTATATTATATAGAATGGTTTTGAGTGGTTGTGAGGGAAAGAGAGAGAAAATATTATTGTGGATTGGTATATTTGAATAATCACTGTTCAAATTCTTATAAATTTTTTGATATTTTTTAAGTGGTTGTGAGTGGAGTAGAGAGAAAAAAGTAATGATAATGGTATTAAAAGTATTATTTAATTGAAATATAGAGAAAAAATGTAGTGATTTTTAATGTAATTATATGGATAAGAATAAAAAAGCTACTGTGAATGCTCTAATGCTATTATAGTAGGGCTGGAGACGTAAAAAGGGGATCCAAACCAAGTGATGTCTTTTTGTTAACACATCTCTTCTCGTTCTCTTTAATATAGAAAAATCTCATGTTATCTTGGACTAGTGGGTTTGTCTCTAAAACTATGACTAATGTTACCGTTGTGTACCTCGAGAGGCAGATGTGTATTCTGAGTGGCAACGTGTAGTTTTTTTTTAATCAAGAGGACGTGTCATACGGAGGCGTCACCCAAATCTAACTCTTCTTCTTTCTTTGATTCGATCTTGCATCAAATGACACATATTGGATTCTTTTACGTTTATGTAACAAGTATTTTACATTTTCAAGGTAATCTTCTTCTACAAAGGGTATTATATCATATATCTTACACAAAATAACAAGAGTATCTTTCTTTATTTACAATGATATTTGTAAAGAGGTAGATCTTCTCTTTGTGGACATGTCTCGAATGATTTTTCCACCATTTTGGAGGTTGGTAATGTAAAATTTTCTTCGAATACATCTTTCTTAAATTAAGAAGTAGAAATCTATAAAAAAGTTCACTCAACTATTAATTAATACATTATGTATATTATTTTTCATTAAAGAAAGATAATTAGTTGGCGACAGTCAATTTGCTTAGGAAGTGGATTACCTGAAAACTAAGACATGCTTTATAATCATGTTACATGGTCCTCTTGTCTCATAATCTCCAACCATTTACATAAATACAATATTTTCCTTTTAACAAATCTCACATTAATCAACGTGTTATATGTTATAATTTAACGTTATCAATGTAATAAATGTGGTTTTCTCGTGTGATTGATCAGACCGGGCTCAAGTCCATCAAATAAAAAAGACGTAAAATCGTAGCATATGTCAATATTCTAATCAAAGCTTCTTGAAATATATATATCCAAATATTAATTGCACGTGTGCAGAAGGAATTGAGGAAAGCTAGAAGATACGAAGGCATGATGGCTTGTTGCTGTGGCAATGGTGATGATCAAAGTAATGTTTGTGGGGATAAAGAGCGATAAGTGTTGCTGATTCATAGGTTAGAGTAGAAAACGGACTGTCTTCATGACCCCACAATCTAACTTTTTAATTCCACAATAATGAATATATGGTTTTCTTAATATTTTTTTAACTGTACGATCATGATTAAGATAATATGTGTTATTTTAATTGAACTCATTGATTCGTTTTCCAGCCGAGGCCGCATCCCCAACCCTCTTAAAGGTGTCACCGCTAATAGTTTATAACTAGTATGATAAAATGCAATCCATCGGATTTAGACTTTGATCAATGGCCAGATTTCACATGGGTGTTGGAACCCGGATCACAATAACCCAATAGCACTGACTTGTCGCCCCTAAATGCGCCACTAATAATGTTGGCACTAACGCTTAGATTTCTTGTAGTGCTTAGTAGAAAACCCACAACTAGAAAAAACCTCTAGTTCAACTCATAACATTTTTGTTCTGAGTGAGACTCGAACCCAAAACCTCTTCATATTTTTCTCTCATGTACCTCACCTTAACCAATATGGTTTATTAAATTACGTAAACATTTTTTAACATTGTTAGAAAATTATATAGGTTGTAAAAGTATTAACTAAAAGACTAACATTTGATATTTTGTGAAGATTAATTAACACTTTGATATCTAATATATATATATTTCAACATACTATTAGTATAAAGTACTAGCTAGGAGGATTAAAGCAATATATCAATGTTTGTGGAATTTCAATCAGATTCTTCTGAGTTAATGACACATTTCTTCACATATAAAGATTTACAGCTTTACATATATAATTGAAGCGTGTGTTACATGCATAACATAAAAAATATATAAAATTGTATTATTTATTGAGAGAGAGAGAGAGAGAGAGAGAGAGAGAGAGAGAGAGAGAGAGAGAGAGATGATTATGTGAAGTGGAAGCAAAATGGTATGTATCAATTCTCATACAGATATGATGATTACCTTGTGAGTGAAGAAAAATGCATCGAAAAAGACTAGTTTGAGTCAAACACAAGAACACCAACCGTCACCTTTTCTCTCTCATCTCTCTCTCTCTCTCTCTCTCTCTCTCTCTCTCTCTCTATCTATACATATATAGAATAGTAAATGTATATATGTATATATAACAGATGTACTATCTCATCTGACCCAAAAGAAACTTTAAACTTTGATCTTCTTTTGTTGTGTATAACATATCATATTATCTCTGCAGACAATGAGAAAGCCAGACCAATCTGAAAGAGATCAAAAAGGGTGCAATAATAATAATAATAATATTGTTGGCAAGGGTATGATGATGAAGACTAGAAAGGGTTTGTGGTCACCTGAAGAAGATGAGAAATTGATGAATTATATGCTGAGAAATGGTCATGGTTGTTGGACTAATATCGCGAGGAATGCTGGCCTTCAAAGGTGCGGAAAGAGTTGTCGCCTTCGTTGGATCAATTACTTGAGACCTGATCTCAAGCGTGGTGCGTTTTCTCAACAGGAACAAGACCTCATTGTTCACTTGCATTCAGTTCTTGGCAATAGGTACACACATATATCATTATATCCCTATGTATGATGCATTAATGTGTATGTTTATGTTTATGTATGCATATTGTCACGACCCGCTTAAACTCATATTGCAAATATCACTCTATGACAATATGCTCCTTATTTGATTTTGGTTTTATGTTTGATGAGACATTGCTCTAAATAATTTACAATCCTTATAAATTTGATTTTCAATGTTTAACTATGCAAATTTAGGTGGTCACAAATAGCAGCACGTCTTCCAGGAAGAACAGATAATGAAATCAAGAATTTTTGGAACTCGACAATAAAGAAAAGGTTGAAGAACAACAAAAGCGATGTATCTACAATCTCACAAAATGATAGCGTGGGTGACTTATCTGTAGATGTTGGTCGATATAGAGAAGCTGGTGTGTTCATGTCAAATATTCATGATCACGAGATTATGAACAATGGCATGGACTCAAGTTTGACATCTTCAACAACTACATCTTCATCGGTACACAATAATCTTATGTTCGGTCATGACCAATTTGGTCATATGCCACCATTAAGTATTGATAAAACCAATTGTGACTCAAATGGTGGATCAAGTTTCTTGAACATGTCATCTTGCTTAGAACAAGGTGGATATGGGGATGTTCTTGAGGTACCCTACTTGTTTGGCATGGAAAATGACATTTCTAACCCTTCATTAATGGGCAATATTATGGGCAATATTAGGGTCATTGAAGAGAATGTTAATGCTACTTTTGACCATAATGAGTTGGATAACATACAAACACGTCATGTTAACCAACATTTCAGTAAGGGTAGTGATGCTGATATGATCAAAGTGGAAGAAATGGTTGGTTTTGGAAACCATTGGCAAGGAGAAAGCTTTAGAATTGGAGAATGGGATATGGAGGGGTTGTTTGCTAATGTTTCTTCATTACCCTGTCTTGATTTCTAGAAGCAATGTAAATAGTGGAATTAAAGGGTAAAAGTAAGTAAAAAATGATTAATAAAGATCGTGAGTATCTCATCCTATTGGTTAGCAGATCAGTATTGACGGATCTCATGAGTTTTCTGGTAAAAACGTAATAAAGACGCACTTTCAAATTACGACATTTATGTGCAATAGACAAAGGGACAACTATTCATCAAGAAGACAAAGCAAAGATAGATGATTTAAAAGGATTATCTTGAAGATTTAAGTATAATTCATGTAAAATTTAAATAAAATTAAATCTAGCTAGGTTGAAAATTGTTTATAGAGTTCTTTGTTATTCATTTCGTATATGTTCTACTTCTATACCCGCATTTTTATTTCACAATAATTTTGACAAGAGGATATTGTTATACCTTTTCATTTATATATGAAACCATGTTGATCTCAATTATTGACCTCACCTTTTGTATGATGATAAGTCCTACTGTCATATTGTCTTGAACAAGAAAGGCTTTATATAAGAACTTTGACGTGACCATTACAAGTTTGGTTTGTTTCGAGTTGGATTTGAACGTTGAACCTCAGTAATGTGTAAGAGTTCATCGAATTATCAATTACTAAACTAAACCAACCTATATCTATATTCGTTACTACAATCAGGCTAATATATCTTGATTTCATTCAAGTAACAGTGTATGTGGGTTGAATTTTGTAAGGCTAGGGATAATAAATATATAGCTATGATTTTAGAGAAATGATTAAAAAAATCGTTTGAGTTGTTATGTTTTTGGTCCCTGTGGCTTGGTCTTTCAAAGACAAATATCTACAAGTTATTTTAATACTATGCAAAAGTTTAACGTGTTTGTTTCTCCCTCAAAAGTCATAACAACCCTTGTAATATTGTAAAAGTATACGTGCACCTAACACAAGGATCTTATGTCTTAATTTTCATCTTATTCCTATATTTTTGTAACTTGGTTATTGTAATGTTCCGTAGTTTTCATTTACTTTTATTTATTGTAATCCTTCTTTTTTTTTTAATCCTTGTAATGTAAAGACTTGATCATAGTGGAAATATTTATTTTATATTATTTTTGTTCATTATATGCTTGTTTAACAATTAAACAATTACGAATACGCATTTTAATGCAAAACCAAGCAATTTATCGAGACTTATTTTTTTGATAATTATTTATAAGGTTTCTTTTATGGTTCATATGTTAAAATACCCAAAATATGTTTAATCATTAGTTTATGATGCAAATTGATAAATAACATAAATTGAAGGGTTAAATTTGAAACTATTGAATTTACTTCCACTAATCTTCCCAACTACTTTCATTAATGTCCAACCATAATTTCTATCTATAAATACTAACTCAAATCACTTTCATCACTCTAAACTCTCTCTTAAACTCTCACATTCCATCCAAGAACTCCATCTCTTTTGCAAGAAACATTCAAGAACAAATTGTGAGTTTTTATTTATTTATTTATACCTTCTTTCTTACTTTCTTCTTCATTTTCTCTACCACTTGAAATGTCACACCCCCGCTAAGAGTGAAAACACGGGGATGTAACGAGACGGGAATCGTCATAACACATGGTAAGCAAATAGAGATGCAATATAATAAATGATGACAAGCGTGTCATGACGACACCCGACAACAAGGGGACTTGTGTCGTGTTTAGTCAATATTCACGACAACATAGCCATAAGCGTACACAAGCAAATGATCACACAACCATAGATATAAACATTGTAATGTATTTCCCTTAACCCGGAAACAAGTATCAAAAGTATAATGTTGTTTGAAACAGATATAACAATTGTTTTCAAAAGACCAAGTTTGGCCACAAAATGCATCCTAGTGTCTCCACTAAGGCAGCACACCTAGATCCTCAGCTAGCATGATCACCTGAAAAGATATGCTCAAAATGGTCAACAAA
>BJCM01042276.1:0-14441 GCA_018326385.1 Flaveria bidentis | reverse complement strand
TGTTTGTATAATCAGTTAGATGTCTCTATCAGGTGACATCTGCTGAAGTCACATTCCTCTATAAAAGGAATGTTTGACCTAATTTGTAGCCGCCGAAGCTTGCGAGTAAATTGATACAGTATCTTTGCCGAAAACTCACTCTTTATAGCCGTCACTGTTTGATTGAATATTCTTAGTATTCTTGCTTATATTTCATCTAATTTTTGTACGATTCCGCTGCATATTATAACCTAATTGTTCAAACCAGATCGTCGATCCCCAACATACCTATATGAATGTATATATTTATAGAATATTTTTCAAATGATATTTGGTAACTGTTCAAGAAAATATAGGTTCTATCAAATTAACATATACAAAACCATAATAAGTTAAAGAGTAAATTACATCATTTATCATTTAATGGTTTATAACAAATATGTTATAACAGTACTATCGTTAGATTTATCTATTAAATTCATGTAATGTATATCTTTTTACCCCAAAAGGATTATTCTTATAATTTAAATAGAGGATTGATTTTGTATATTATAAATTATATAAACATCTAACTAATTTTTTTATTAATCATTAAGTAGTGCGTGACCGGTAAAGAGATGGTCAATATAATCAGTCTCATTGCGAGGAGTGTATTAGAGCAGTTAAGAGATCAAATAGGGAACCAAATTTATCATAAATATACTAAGAACACAAGTAAGTAATGAGAAAGAACAAAGAACAAGAACAAGATAAATATGGTTTTCAAGAATGTTGTATATTGCTCTCAACTTTTATTACAAGTGTTATAAAGCATGAAAATAATTACAAGAATCTAAAATACTTTATACTACATCTTACAACTAGCTATACTTTGAAAGCCCACCGGAAACACAAATTTAGACAACAAGATCAATGTACAATCAAAAGACAGATTGTCTCTTGACTTGTGACTATGACATACCATAGCTCACATCCTAATATATTAAAAAATAAATAAAAGGTACAAACGTAGAAAGCTATAGACCCTAAATCATAATCTACAGCTTACAAAAGGATGAACATTTTCGCCAACTTATGTAATTTGATGAGTCTTCAGAGTGCTAGAGGAAAGTTGGTCAGCTTTATGCAAAAGTTGATCAGTGAAAGCACGTCTTCTCTGTCTTCGAAAGAAATTAATTTTCAGTACTTTGGCTTCGGAAGACTTTATCTTTGAAGCTTTGGAAGACTTCATCTGTGGCTTTGGAAGATTTGGTCTTTGGCTTTGGGAGATTTTACACTTATAATATTTTCTCTGAAACGTGTAAAACTTTTAAAGTAACTTTTACTCTACACTTCATGTATGCATGCTGGAAGCTTTTTGGTTGCTTTGGTTGCATAAGCCTTTCAAGTATAACCTTATAAACTCCTCTTAAGTTGATGCTACCAAAACAGAGAAGAATACTCAGATATTGACAGTCCTTATTAGAATCAAGACCATTCCTTTCTTCATTAATTGGTCAGAATCCCACATACCCTTATAATACCTTCTCATGTCTTAGAGATCATGCAGAGGAAGATCTCAATCATGTCTTGCTAGAAATAGACATCTTGATCTCCTTGATCTCTGATGACATACCATATGTCTGGATTTGTAGCAAAAGTCCAGGATAGGATAGGTCTTCCAGTTGCAAGAGGCTCTACTTATATTGGATTTGGTTGAGCAACCTCTTCTTGAGCTACCTCAAGATGCTCTGACTCATCCTGAGGTATGGAGGTGGATGTGTTATACTTCTTCTTCTTGTTGTTGTCCTTATTCATGGCTATCATTTTCCCCCTCTTTGAAGACTTTAACTGAGAAGACTAGCGTTTTAGCACTTGCTGAAGTGAGAGCCTCTTCCATATAGATCTCTTAAACATGTTTAGGAAGATCCATCTTGGTAGTAGGTGGATGATATGGGCTAGACATGGGTGATACATGAGAACTCATCTCACCTTGAGTAGGGGTGGAGAAGAGAGACTTATGAAGTCCATGTCTTCATTATCATAAAAACCTAAGTTGGGTATTGGTTGGTTAAGATCTAGAGGCTGGGGATGGTAACTATTCCCTAAAGGTTATTCACTGAGTTTTAAGACTCTAAGGGATGGCTTAAGGCTGTTGGGGTTGTGAGCTCACCAGACTGAGCATGAAGAACCTCAGCACTGATCATTGGTGAGATGGGAGTGGTTTGCTTCTCTTGGGAAGTGAGAGCTCCAGTGTCCACTTCCTCCTTCATGAGTGGTGATATGGGGGACTTCCTCCTTCATGGGTGGTGATATGGGTTCATTCGAATTTTCTAGTGTAGGTGATAGTTATTTGAGGCTGTGTGGGCTGTTGAGAAGTAGAAGGCGTGGGTTCAACACTAGCGGGTGTTTTTTGGTTGTCACCTTGAACAATGAGCTCTAACATTTTTGGGACAAGGGTTGTTTCTACCCCTGAGAAGCCCACAGTAGGCTTTCTTATAGTTTTGAAGATTTCGGGCTTTATCTTTCATAAATTTAGAACATTACTTGTTCCCATTAATTGTGAGCCCAAATCAGTGATAAGAATGTGCTAGACATACCTAAGGAACATGTAATATTCTAAGGAGTCCAAGTTTCCAAGTAAATTAGTATATATAAATTGAGAATACCTAAACTTCACCCCCTGAATTATCCCATAAGCTATATAGGAAAGGTTTTCAGGAATTTGGTCCCATCATCCATGCTTGTTAGATAAACTGTGGATGATAACATGGAGGAGTTACTTCCACTGGGAGGAGACTTTCCCATTTCTAAATGTTCTTACAGAGTAATCACCTTCATAGCCTAATTTATTGAAGGAGTGGTTGTCAGCAGACTTGGGAAAAGACAAATCACCTTCTACATCATCCAGTCAAAGATATGTATTTATGGAGGTTGAAGTGATGAAGATTGACATCCCCTGCACTGTGGTAGATAGTGCCTTCTCCCCCATCCATGTTGACCTCTTGACAGGTCTTTCAAAACTCCAAAAGTTGATCCTTATAAAATGGAGGATCTATGATGAGGGAGGTAAAGTAGTTAGATAGAGTTAAGAAATGATAAACACCTTAGAAGCCATGATATTTCTCGAAGTTCAATAGAGCAACCTGATTATGTTACCTATGTAAGTGCGTGGGAAAATTGGGTTTGTTTCTACGATCAAGGTTGGCCATTTTTAAGGTAGCTTTGAGATGAAGGAAGATAAGAACAAAAACGGTTTGTAGGTGAATTTAGGTTAGAGAATTTTGTAGATGAAGAGGATAATAAAAGAGGGGGAATCATTGAGTGTATATATATGAAATGGATTTAAGACATAGTTAATGCATAAGGAGAAACTTTGAAAACTAGATGTTGGTCGCACCTCTGAAAAAGATGCCCAAAAAGGTTGTTTTCTTGAAAGTCGAAAACCTTGTGAAGGTATTTTGTCTTCAGAAGTTTTATAAAAACTTTCGAAGCGAAAATGACTTCGAAAGATCTTCTTGAGCTTTTGGAAATTTGATTCGAAATAAAAATACTTAGAATATTTTCTCTTCTGAGACATATTTTGTTTCAAAAGAGATTAAAACTTGGAACTTTTATTCCTAAGAGAATACATCTTCCGAGGCTTAATTGCTTTCGGAAGAAAATTATCCACTAAAACATGTTAGTACTTAGAACCAATATTAATGTCTTCGAAAAGGAAATATGTAAGTAATTATCTGATTTGAAGTTTAATATTCTTCCAAAGGCAATGTTAATGTCTTCCGAAAGGAAATATGTCAAAAATTTTCAAAATCTAAGGATTTTCATTAAAAAAAAATTCTTCCAAAGTAAACTGGGCTTATGTAGGTGATAATTTAGATAATTTAGGACACACATGTTTTAGAAATAGTCTTGAGTTAACTTTTAAGAAAACTTACTTAAAGTTAATCATCCTAATAGTTGAAATAAGATATTTAAATCTATGTTCATAAAAAGTCCTTTGTGAACAAATAAGCGTATTGTTCATTTATGTTAACTTTGACTAGTTTTATCTATCCCTTTCCAAAATTATCTATAATTAAACGATATCTTTATGTTAATGTGTTTTGGCTCTGAGTGCTACACATGATTCTCTATGATAAAGATAGCACTATTGTTATCTATGTGGATTGGGGTCTCTTTGAAGATGAATCCAGAATATAACATTTGATTTAAATCTAAAGCACTTAAGTACAACAGCTAGCAAAAATAATGTATTCAGCTTCAACAGTTAATGCAGACACATAAGATTGTTTCTAGCATTGCCGTGAGACTATCCTTCCACCAAGGAATTGACATACCCCAGATGTAAACTTTGCAGTCTTGTTGCATCCACCATAGTCACTATCTATATAGACATACAAATTGAAGTTAAAATTCTTTGGATACCAAAGGCCTAGTTTAGGCACACCTTTGAGAAATCTAAGAATTCTCTTGATAGCAAGCGGATGTGACATCTTGAGGTTGGCTTGATGTCTTGCATATATACATGTAGCATAAATGATATCAGACCTGCTGGTTGTGAGGTACATAAGAGACCCAATAATAGCTCTGTAAAGATTTTCATCTACACACTCCACTCAAGATCAGGTCCAAAGAAGTGGTTTCTAGCTATGGGTTGTTGTTGGAGCTGTAAAAGATAGTTTATATTATCAACACAATGAAAGTCAACAAAAGTCAACATCACGGTCAAAGTCAACAAAAGTCAAACCCGACACGTTCGAGACGAGGAACCGAGACAGGACGTTGAAGATTTAGATGACTAGGAGTTATATTGTAATAAATATATTTTGTGTGAACAAAATATATTTTATCTTGTTTTTAGTCATTTTTATGCTTAATATGTAATTTTGTATTAATTAGCCTAAGTCTAGGGAGTTAAGTGCAATTAGTGATTATTAGTCTAGACTATAAATAGGTTAATTGTCATTAGGTTTGGATTAATGGTTGAATGACCATTTTGATTAGGGTTTCCACATTATTCAAATTATATGCAATCATATTAGATCAAAGAGGATTTATTGTGTTCATCATTGTTTTGATCTAATTCTTCATGATTTGATTCAAGTTTGCTTATCCTGGAGTTACAATTTGATATCAGAGCCTTATTGGATCAAATGCATTGAAGAATTGAAGAATTTGTTGCTGATTTTGAAGGTGTTCATCAGAATTTTAGAAAGAGAAAGTGAGGGTTTAGAGAGAGAAAGTAGATTTGAAAATTCAAATTTCATCCCAATGACAATCAATTCATCAGATCTACAACATTCTACTATAAATTTGAAGATATACAACATAAATTCTTGATCTACAACATATTTTATACAAGAAATTGAAAGAAAAATTTAAATCTGAAGAAGTTTCTCTCACACACACTAGTGTGTGTTCTTGGTATTCTTGAGAGCTTCAAATCTTCATGAGGTGAAACTAGATCTAATCTTGAACGAAAGTTCACAGTTTCCGGTGAAATTATAGTTTCGTCCGGCGAAACTGCAACTCTAGCGAAACTATTCTGGCGAAACTACAAATTCCAGCGAAACTGCAAATTTCGGCGAAACTGCAAATTTTCCGGCGAAACTATAAATCCTGCAAAATTATAAAAAATCAAACTACGAAGTTAAAGATCTTGCTGCGAAATTAAAAATAAGTAATCTGCGAAATAAAAAAAAACACCTACCTAACCCTAGCCGCCGGAATACACCCATCACAACCCAAATTCATTAGAGAAGCTTCAGTTGGTGGGAGCAGCCTTATGAGCCGAGCACACTCTTCTTTTGATTGGGCCTGCATCACCTGCTCGGGCTCAAGCGAGTCCAGAACACCATTTGATACTATAGCATCGTTGAAGGGTGTAAGTTACAACAGAACAACACAAAGAGGAGAGTAACTAAACTTTAATCAAACAGTAAACTGGATTAACCAAGTTAGATACTAAGAACACAAGTAATGCAAGAGACAGAACACAAAGAACACAAGTGTATTGTTTTCAAGAATGCAGTATATTGCTTTCTTTATGTTCTATTGCAAGTGTTACAAAGCATAACAGAAAGATACAAGAACAAAATCAATTGACTAGACACAAACAAAATCAATTGTAGAGTCAAAAGGCAGATTGCCTTTTGACTTGTGACTATGACATGCCATAGCTCACATCCTTATCTATTTCAAAAAGGATAAAGTACATAAAGTAGAAAGTTACAGACTCAAGACCTCAATGTACAGTTACCAAAACCATGGACCTTTTCACCAACTCATGTAAGTTGGTAACTTGCAGAGATGCAGCGGAAAGGTGTCCAGCTTTATGGAACAGTACATCAGATAAAGCATGTTACTAAAAGTCTTCCGAAGAAATCTGTCTTCATGAACTTGAAGCTTCGGAAGACTTTGTCTCTAAAGCTTCAGAAGACTTCATGTTTGGCTTCGGAAGATATTGGTCTTGGCTTCGGAAGATTTTACACTTAGAGTATTTTCTGTTTCATGTGTGAAACTTCCTAAGCTTCTTCTTTAATGCACTTATGCAACATGTAGGATAAACTTAAGATGTTTAGGTTGCATCAACCTCTTCATTAATCTCTACACTATCAAAGTAGAATTTTAAACTTAACTAGTTATTCACCTGCGCTATGCAGGTGCAATTCTATCGTTTTCCGCCGAACTACACTGCGTGAAATTGGTTGATATTTTCTCGGATCGTCGAAAACCATAAAAACAAATACCAAAACTGGTTTCCGTCAAAGACGTTTTTCGCTCATAATTGGTTTAGTTCATTAAGATAATAATGCTTAAAAATATTTAACTATAAATGGATAATAATAAAAGAGTTATATAATTATGTTAAACCAATTATTGTTCTATATTTTGTAGAAAGGTTGGGGACACAAAATAACATTTCCCCAAAACTAAAAACCTTTATGGCCAAAAACTAAAACCACAAAAAGTATTGTAGCATTTAAGGGTTGTTTAAGAACTTTTGAATGATTAAGTGCTAAACCAATAAGAGTTCTGAACCATGAAATGCTGAACCATTAAAATGTCTGAACGTTGAGAGTTAGTATATCGTTTAATTATTCAAATGCAAAATGTCTGAACAATTTAGATAAGATGTCTTCACCATTTTGTATTATAATTCTTAAACATTCAGCACTAGTATAGTAACTAACTATTTAAAGACAAATATCTAAACCATTCAAATATTTACTTATGAAATAAACAGTCTAAATTATTAAATATTGAATCGTTCAAAAATTTGAACAATTAAAAAGCTACCTAAAACACCATTAAAATGTGGCTAATAATAATGATTAGTCACTGGTATTTTGATAATTTATTAGTCCTTTGTTTCACACCATAAAATATGTACCGAATTCCTCACCAACATCATTTTTTTTGAACGGCCAACGAATAATTTTTAAGTCAGGTCACCCGGGTAAACCCAATGACGAAAAGCCACCCACGCCCACGAACACAGACATCGCTGGTGACCTGCCTCGTCCACCATTCCAAGGGAAACCCACCACCTAAAGGTTCACTGTGGTAAAACCCTTAACCCCCTAGAAACATATTGTATCTAGTGAGACTCCAACCCATTATCTTCACATTAGAAAGTCATAAAATGTCTTTTTCTAAAACAATCAATTTAAAATTCATTCACCAACATCATCATCATGGTAAACCATTGTGGACACTAAACATTCACAAGAGTCAAACCTTCAGAAAATCCAAATCTCTCTCTTTCTCTCTCTCTTAAAATCAAACCTCTGAACCTCAATTTCAACCATCAGAAAGTCAAAGGTACGTTTACAAGAAGAACATCATACAATCACTACATCAACGTATATGTTCATCCTATTAATAAGCTTCATCCTTTTGGTTTTGTGAGTTTTTTTGATTGATCTGCGGAGCCATCTAGTTTAATTTCACCTTTTTTTTCCTTAATCAGGGCTCTTACCTAGGGTAATCATATTGAGAAATCTTGTTCTGCTAGTTTTTGTATTGTTTTCGTTTCAGTTTAATTTGATTGAATCAAAAAGTTAATTTGGTGCTTTGATTCTCTTGATAAACTTTTAATTTGGGCTTTTTTAAAGGATACAGTGCAATTTCTTTTTTAGGTTGATGTCTTTGTCTGGATATCGTTGCCCCTTAGAAATTAGGGTTCTTGAGGATCATAGCTGTAGAATTAAGGGTTTTATTAAAATTCCCCTATTTTAGACCCCTATTTTAGAGATTTATTGTTGCTTTCAATTTAAGTCATGTTTCTGGATCTATTTGCTTGGTCATTAAATGTATACACGAGTGGCAATCGATGTTTTGTGTGTTCGAGGTTTCTATACATCATATTTGTTTCGAATTGTGTATCGTTTTCTCCATACAATGAATGCTTAATTACTATTTTGTGGATGTTGCCAAATTGGTATTTTAATCATTCTGTTCTTTGTTGGTCTATTTTATTATGAGCATTTTACTTATATATCTGCAAATTTGTAATTTCTTGAATCTTTTGGGAACTTCAGGAAATTTGCAGTCAATCTTAAGAAGCAGGCATTGTGCACTTGATTTAGCAGCTTATTACCTGTATAGAAGATCTTGCTGTTGATTATAGATCATATTGAGGTACTGATTAGGGTCTTATTAGATGCAAGCATCCCAGAAAAGTCAAAGCTCAGGAGCAGCTATCCATAGGTTGTACCATGAACCGGACCCGGTGGAGCCATTTCGTTTGACAGGTTCCCATTTCCAAATCTTGAACAATGGCTACCCGGACACACGTCACCAAGAAAAGTCTGTTGTTTCATCTCAGATCTTGAACGAGCAATTCTTTACCTTAGAATCATCTCCTGTGATAGAATATTCGGTATGTAATTCACTATATGGTGGTAGCGTGTCTGCAAATAGCCGAAGCCCATTTTCCCCACAAGGGTCTCCTCAATCATGCTTGTCCAATCTTCACAACTCTTCCCCTGAGAAGACTTATGGATCACCGATTAGCAGTGGAATGGAGAAGGCTCTTAGAGAAATGGAGATGGAGCTATTAGGGCCTGGATCTGATTTTGAAGACGGGTCTATCACTAGCCCATCTGATGACAAAAACAAGTATCACAAGATCCTGCAACTTGATATCTCAAATTTAGATGTGAAGCAAACTCTCATTGACATTGCTCATGCCATAGATGATGGGGCTAAACAAGATGCAGATGCACTCATGGAAGCTTTAGAAAGCAAGGTATCAGTCACAGGTGAGCCTATTCAGCGGTTGGGTACATACATGCTAGAAGGATTACGAGCCAGGCAGTTATCTTCTGGAAGCTTAATTTACAAAAAGTTAAATTGTTATGAAGCGAATCCGGAAGAGCTGACGTCTTATATGTCAATCCTCTATGAGATCTGCCCTTACTACAAGTTTGCATACACGTCTGCAAATTGTGTCATCAAAGAAGCTATGCAGTATGAGAGCCAAGTCCACGTCATCGACTTCCTTATAGCACAGGGTAGCCAATGGGTCCAGCTCATCGAAGACCTTGCCAAGCGCCCCGGTGGACCCCCGAGACTTCGAATCACAGGAGTTGATGATGGTGACTCATCTTACGCCCGAGGAGGCGGGCTCCACCTTGTTGGTGAAAGGCTGGCTAAAGTTGCTGAAGCACATGGGGTCCCTTTTGAGTTCCATGCAGCTGCTATTTCTGGAAGAGATGTCCAATGGGTGAAACTAAGGGTACAGCCTGGTGAGGCACTGGCGGTTAACTTCCCTTACATGTTACATCACATGCCTGATGAGAGTGTGAGCACGACTAACCATCGTGACAGGTTAATCCGTTTGGTCAAAAGTTTGACTCCAAAAGTCGTGACCCTCCTCGAGCAAGAATCAAACACGAATACCTCATCTTTCTCCAAACGGTTCGAGGAGGCTCTTGATTATTACACAGCTATGTTTGAGTCCATTGATGCTAAGTTGCCAAGGAACATAGTGATGGCGCGGGATGACAGGCAGAGGATCAGTGCAGAGGCAAACTGTGTGGCTAGGGATATGGTCAACATAGTGGCATGTGAAGACACAGAGCGGGTCGAACGACACGAGCCTTTGGATAAATGGAAGTTTAGGCTGCAGGCGGCTGGGTTCACGGCTCAGCCTTTGAGTTATTCAGCAGTGAACGCGGTTCAAGAGGTGTTGAGGGAATATAGCAAGTATTATCGGCTTGGGGAGAAAGATGGTGCGCTTGTACTTGGTTGGAAGAACAAACCGATGGTAACTTGCTCGGCTTGGAGGTAATTGGGCATAACTGTCGAAGACTTGATTGGATTAATGTTAATAAAACTTGTATTGAACTGCTTTAATACCAAACAGTATTCAACTATTCATGTTCTGCTTGGACTTAATGGTTGCTCTTAGTGATTAAATTCAGAGAATCCCTTTTTTAATTAAATCCTTTACTAATTTATTCAAAAACTCTAATATCCGAAAATATCCGAAATCCTATCCGTATCCGAATCTAAATAAACCAATCCGAATCCTTATTCGGATATTTGGATCGGTTCTCATCCGAATCAGAATTCCTTATTCGGATATCGGATCGGACTTCACAATTTTTTTATTCGGATTATTCAGATATTCGATTAATCCTAATAATAATTTAATTATGTTTTTAGCCCAATATTAATTACTTAACTTTCTATTATGTTTTCAACTCAATACTCTGAATGTTAACACATTCTAGTCCTCTAATCCTAAACAATTATGCAATAATCAATCGTCGTTTTAAATTAGAGATTTTAATCTTCGGGTTCTCTATAATTACCTATTATGTTTTAATTTTGAATTTGTGTTCAACTCAAATTTGTATTTTTTGATTTTATATCTTTTATTGTGATTTTAGACTTATAAATATTAATAATAATTTATCAGCCAAAAATAAATAAATAAATAAAAAATAGAAAAATATTGTTATTTGGTTTATTCTAATTATTCAGATAAATTCGTATTATTCGAATATATCCGAATCCGATCTGAATTGAATTCAGATAGATTCGGATTAGATAGAAATATCCTTATTCACATTGGAATTCGAATAGGGTTATGAAATTTTCAAATTGATCCGAATAATTTGAATAATATCCGTGAAATATTAAGAATTTTATTGTGTTAACTATAGTAGTATATCTTAGAAGTACAATGATTTGATGATGGGAAAATATATTTTGAATACACCAAGTAAAAGCATTGTAAAAGACAATCTATTTGGTTACAAGCTTAAACCCAGAAGCTTCGTCCACTGACTACAACAAGCTCACATGATGTTCTTGAGTGGTATACGCAAAACCTAGGTGCCTCCGGGCATCTAGTGCAAGTGTTAGCGAGTGAATGTTATTTTGGTGGTTAGAATCCAGGTTTGAATCCCGCAGCCTATGTTCTTACTCATGTTTGAAGCGAGTTTGGCACATCTCATCTCGGGCCAACGCGTATAGTCTGCGGTGTCTTGTGTCATTGGCAAATCTGACACCGGCAAGTCAGTGGGTTAGAATCCCTTTTTTTATATATTGAAAGCATGGGTGTTTGAATATTAGAGAGAAACAAAGTGTGAATTTTGCATAGTTTATCATTTTCAGTTATTCAAGTATTTTAAGTTATTTTAAAACCATATGATTTTATGTGCACAAAAATATATTTGATCATTTTTAATTTATTGCCCGTATTGCACATACATGGATCGCGATTACAATATGTTATAGAGAAGAGATGTTACTCGTAAATAATCATATTTTGAAAATGCGTCCTCGACATAGCTTAAAGAAATATAAACAGAAGCAAGAGATTGATGCATGGAAGGCTTATGATCAATGCCACGATCATCTAGGATTCATAATCAAACAACTGAAAAGAAGACTTTAAATTTGCGCAAAGACCCCACAACCGCTAGGTGGATCGACTATCGTTTGATTGTAATGTGTGTCAACGTTGAGCTTAAATAACTGAATAAGATGGAATATAAATATTATATGCTTGAGTTAAAAATGTGAAATTGATTGCCTGTTTGGATATGTGCTGGTTGTATGATATCTTCGTGGCTATATGTTTGTTATTTGTTAGCAACGTGCTAGTATATGATGATCATATGTTAATTAGAACGTTTGTTAGTAAGTTATATTAATGTAGGAACTAACGTACAAAACTATTTTTGGGTATTTTCATAATATTTAGAATATATTGCCGAGGAGGATTACTTGTAGTTTTGTCTGAGGAAATGAAGCCCCACGAGTATGGGGCAAAGGTAGAGGTTTGGTGGACATGGTGATGCCATAGGTGGTAGAGGCAATGATGGTTAGAGTAACGGGAATAACAGGACATGAAACCTTAACATGGCAGTGGTGATTGCTTAGAGCTACTTCCTACCATTGTTACTCAGGTAACTAACAATATTCATAACATTGCTAACAACATGGGAGGTGGTAATGTTGGTAAGAACAGAGTAAACGAAAAAGATGATTGTGACAACGGTGATGTCAATGGACCTAATGCTAGGTGCTGCTAAGGTGTCGGTAATGGAGTTAGTAATGGTAATAGGAACCAGGCTAGGAATGTCAACTTCGAAAGAGATGGGTGCATGTATAATGGTTCATGATGTGTAAATCCTGTTAGACCATAATTCTTGTTAGTATAAGTATTATTATTATTATTATTATGTATTATTATATATAGCATAAGTAAGTTAGTTAAGGGGTAGTTATGTTACTTGCAAGAAACGTAAGGGTATACCCATGTAAACATTCATTCGAATGTAATGCATCTCTAGAATTTCGTAGAATTCTCTCTCAAACACAGACCCCTGAGATCTTCAATTGGTATCAGAGCCAATTTCCCACCGTTCCATCGAATTCAAGCGAAGAACACATCGATGATTCATCCTCTGTTTTGCGAGTAAGGAACAGAGACACGCAGTGGAACGAATTCGATATCAAAGAAGTGGATATCGATTTACAGATCATTCAGTCACCAATAGATCAAGAAAGCGATCAATATCATCAATTGATTAAGAAGATCAATTGATCTTGAAACCCAGAAACGATTATTCAAGAACCGATCGGATTTTTTATAAAAATTCCGGCGATACCCCGACAAGATAAACAACAGAGAACCACTACATCGAAAGAACAACGATTTACATTTGATTCCCAAACGCCTTTAAGAGTCAATTAGGAAAAGATCCGGTTTTAGAAATCAAGAACAAAAGATCGATCTAGAGTCATCTTCCCCGAACGCGTTCAATATCAAGTAGAAGAAGAAATTAAAATCAAATTAACCAAGTATTTGATTAGTGCAGTGACAGACCGTAAACGACTTTGATTAAGGAAAACCGAAACCGAAACAAGCCTACAAACTTGATTGTTTCGATCGATTAAATCGTTGAAGAAGATACGAAACTTGGTTTTTGTCAATTTTGACTTTCAAAAAGTCAACAACAGTTTCTTTTGGGAGTAAGATTAATTCCGATTTTAAAGGAGAAAGTCAAATTTTTGAAGACCTTTGATCGAGAAGTTAGAGACTTAGAAGATTTAATCGAGAAGATCGAGAAGTTAGAGGCTTAAAAAGTCAACAACAGCAAGGATACGCTCTCTGTTAGCCTCCAAACACCAATGTTAACATCTACCAATTACACGATTTGGTCTGTTCGTGTAAAGGCAATTTTGAATGCCAATAACCTTTTAGAAGCAATTGAACCACGAGAAGGTACAAAAGTAGATGACAAGAAAGATAGGACAACGATTGCCTATCTATTTCAAGCAATACCCGAAGATATGGTGATGCAGGTGGCATCTCATACTACAGCGAAAGATATTTGGGAGGCCTTAAAGACAAGGCACGTTGGTATTGATAGAGTTCAAAAAGCTAGACTTCAATCATTGCGCACATAATTCGAGATGCTTTCAATGAGAGAGACAGAGACCATAGATCAGTTTGCAGGAAGATTAAGCGCAATAAATACAAAGTCAAAAATCCTAGGAACGAAGATTGATGAAGCAACCATGGTACATAAATTCTTAGATTCGGTACTAGGCTTGAGAACAATGCACTCATGCTCAGTAAAGAGCATGTTATGACTCTGATCACAAAATTAGGATACACTCAGAAGATTGTATCCAAGCTTCTTGACAAAGTTTACCTTCTCAATGCTGAGCTTACCATTTGTGACCTTGCCCCTTCCAGAAATGTAACCACCTTCATCTCCTCCAAAAGCAACTGGTCCCCCATCAATCCTTTCAAAGTTCTGGAGTAGTGACCTATTGCCTGTCATGTGTCTGGAACAACCACTGTCTATGATCCAGACATTTTTGTTTGTCTTCAGTTGTCCCTGCATAAAGAAAATAGTTAGTTACATTTGGAAACCCAAGCCTTACTTGTCTTGGGCTCATTAAGAGAAACAGAAGGTAATGCAACAGTAATAGATCCTATGGTTGTG
>BJCM01042111.1:0-18300 GCA_018326385.1 Flaveria bidentis | reverse complement strand
TTCTATCTTCATCTGAGTAGTCAGCCACAACCTTGGGGATCATACCACCACTAGTAGCAGAAGAGGTGCTTGGTATGTAAGGTCCATTCTCAATAGACTCCCACATTCTTGAGTCTAGAGACCTGATGAAACCTTTCATTCTTTGGCACCAGGTGTCAAAGTCATCAAGAGTGATCAGTGGGGACTTGTTCATGGTCCCAGTTTTCATATTAATTTTGGAAATGGCTGCCATTTGAAAAGTTAAGTATTTGTGTGTGTGAGGGATTTAAAGATGGTGAGATCTTATATCAAGAGTCTGGAATGCTCTGATACCAAATGCAGGACCAGTGAAGGGTGGTCACTTACAACACAACAACACAAAGAAGATATTAACTTGACTAATCAAACAGTGAGACTGGATTAACCATTAAAGATGATACAAAGAACACAAGTAAATAAGAGACAGAACAAGATAGCAAAATACACCAGGAGATGGTTTTCAAGATTACGGTATATTGCCTTCTCAAGTTCTTTTACAAGTGTTACAAAGCACAAAGGAAAGTTACAAGTACTTGAGATACATATACTACATTCTACAACCGACCATACTTTGAAAGCCAGCTGGATACAATTGACTAGACACAAAACAAAGTCAATTGTAGAGTTAAAAGGCAGATTGTCTTTTGACTAGTGACTATGACATGTCATAGCTCACATCCAAATCTATTACAAAAAGGATAAAGTACATGAAGTAGAAAGTTTACAGACTCAAGACCTCAATGTATAGTTATTAAAAGTATGGACCTTTTCACAAACTTGTGAAAGTTGGTGACTTTACAGAGTTGCAGCGGAAAGGGGTCCAGCTTTATGGAAAAGTACATCAGATAAATCATGTGTGCTAAAAGTCTTTTGAAGAAATCTGTCTTCAAGTGTTGGCTTCAGAAGACTTTGTCTCTGAAGCTTCGGAAGACTTTGTCTCTGAAGCTTCGAAAGACTTCATCTTTGGCTTTGGAAGATATTGGTCTTGGCTTTGGAAGATATTGGTCTTGGCTTCGGAAGATTTCACACTTAGAATATTTCTGTTGCATGTGTGAAACTTCCGAAGCATTCTTCTTTAGTACTTATGTGCATGCATGCATGAGAGACTTTGGGTGTTTGAGTTGCATCAACCTCTTCATATAATCTCTACAAGTTTAGATTAAAAAATAAATCAATAACGCTAGAAAAAACAAATCAAAAAATTTCAAATTAACAAGTAAAAAAAACTACAAAATTTACTACTACAACCTACAAGTTTTAAACCAATATTATACGTTTGAGTGTCAATGCCCGGATCCATTGAGCCAAGGATCCCAATATTTATAGTGGTTGGTAAAGATGTACAAAAAAATGGATATGGACCCGACCCAACTAGTACTACTCGAACCGGTTTTGGTTCCTACCCGAAGGGTACCATACCCGGTCCTTACCCGTTTGCAAGCGCTGGTTCCTTTGTTTGGTGAAGTACCCAGACTTGACCCTATTCGATATGTACCCGGATCCGACCTGGACTAATTCCTACCCGGTTTCAACATAAAATTCAAATATGTATATTCAATTTGAATATAATATTACAATTTCTTTTATTAACTACCGATATTTTGTACGTTTTAAATATTTCATCTCTTGTATAGAAAAAAACTAATTTTTTTGTACAAATAACTTCTTTTATTCCTTACTCTTTTAGTAGGCTAATACAAATGAAACAATACATATCAAGTTTGTATTCACAATATTAGACTTGATGTTCTTTGAAGCGAGATAAGATCCGATTATCATGTAACTCCATTTCTTAACAAGTTTATCTAATAAAATATAATACATTAACAAACAACATAAAAAACTTAGTAAAACTATAATACATCATATAATTAAAAATTATGAAGTTATTTAGTTGTATTTAAAATGAAAAAACCACAACGATCTAATCTACAGTCGTTGTCAATGATTTAATTTATAGTTGTTGCCAAATGATTAAAAAGTATTTGAAAAATAAAAAATACACAATACTCTATTGTACCCGGTTCTATACCTCACCCAAACCTGACCCTACCCTAACCAAGTACACTAGGTAGGATATCCATACCCGGACCAGTTCCTACTTGATTACTAGGTGTACCCTGGTTGCAAAAAAAATCAATGGGTCTATACCTAGTTCTGTGTACAACCCAATATCTAATTTATGCACTTTTAGTGGTTGGTTCAACAGTCATTAGATGAAGTGTGTGAGAAACTGAATATCCAAATTTTTTGATCTCTAATTTCCCGATATCTGAATGTCGAATATCTTAAATTATCGGTAGTGGATTTCAATATTCGAATCCGAAATTTTAATTTTGGGTATCCAAGCGGTCATCCAACTTCTCAAAAAGATATCTATTATGTGATAATTTTTATTAAAAATTAAAATTTTAGTCAAAACATTTTGATATTCAAAAATTTTATATAAATATTTGAGTTTTATAATTAATATTGATTATTTTAATACTTCTATAAAAATGTGTTGAATAATTCAATTTTTTTAAAACACTATCCCAATCCATATACGAATTTGGATTCGTTAGAGACTTAGGGGTGCTTGTTTAAAAAAAACTATTTTTGACTTTTTTTTTATCTGGGTCACGTAGATATTGAGGTCTGCAGAGTGTTTGTTTTTGTAAGATTTTTTATTAAAAAAATCTGAGCGAGATATGCATGGTGCAAACTTGCACCAGGATTTTTAAAGTCTTCAAAAGTCTGTAAATGATTAAACACCATCACCCACCACCACCCATGTCCATCACCACCGTCTGCCGCCACCACCATCGTCTGCCGCCACCACCACTGTCCGCCGCCACCACCACCGTCCTCCGCCACCACGACCATCCGCCGCCACCACCACCACATCTACTATCACCACCACTGTCCAACACTGCTGTATGCTACCACCAGTTAATTTTAACAGTCTGTAGACGTTAAAAACATAGGATTTTTTGTTACAGACTACAAATATTTGATCAACTTTTTCTCCTGTAAATATCTACAAATATGATTCGCACCGTAGAATGTAGACAATTTGCTTCTGAAAAAATAAATAATATCATAGATCTATATGTATTGTCGTATTGTCGTATTGGCACAGCCGTTAGGGATTTGAGACACATGAGGTAAACATTGGGCCATTTTATGAAAATGTTTATGGGCTTCAGGCATATGTAAACGTAACCTGACCCGGGAAGAGTGTTGGGCGGCGGCTCCGCTTTCTCATCTTCTTCAGCTCGACACACCAACCCTTGACCCTGGATCCTTGTGTGCCTTTTTTTATTATATATTCCATTCCTCAATCAATACAATACAATGGATGTTCTAGGCACTGACGTTTTTGCCCAAGGACACCAGAAGCTAGTGCCATGGATCACTTGGGACGACTGGGATTTCGTCAGACAATCTCTCTTTTCCGCTTCCCCTGCCTCCATACACCGAGCTCTTCAAAGGGTCGGTGCCTTTTCTTCTATTATTATACATTACAATTACAATTACAATACAATCAACTATATGTATATATATACGGGGGAGTTATTCTAAAAAGTATGGTGTATATGTATGTATGAATGTATGTATATTTTATGTTTTATGTTTATGTTATATATCAATCAATCAACGCCCTTTTGTTTGCTGTTGGCCTAGATCTCTGCCTGGCGAAGCAGAGGATGTCTTCCCGTCATAATTGAAGTCACTGCTTCCATTGTCGAAACCCAACAAAAGGATTCCCACTTTAGGTCATTGTTTCTTTCTTTTTCTACTTTCCAAAAATATCACTTCATATCTTTTATCATCATTTCCCACTACATATTATTAGTACCTGCAGGGATGGTCTTTCTGCCAGTGATTTACTAGCAGAGAATATGTTGACAATGTTATACTGTATGACCATCATGAGGTAATCTAATCACTCACACTATTATTTCTTAGTGTATGCATTTGATTCTAAAGCTTCTACACTAATCTATCCGTATAATGTCTGTTAACTTGCCAACGTATCCTCATTTTTTTCAAGTCTAACCTGGCAATTCTACAACTTTTTATTCCTTTTTATTGTGTTCTTCTATATTTGTCGTTTCATGAATGTATTAATGAATTCTGTTTCTATCACTAAGCTTTTTCTGCCCTTTTGAGATTTAAAATGAAACTTAAAAATTGAAGGCTTGTGAATGGTATTGTGGAGAAGACTCGTAAGAAGAATGAGATTTCTATTGGAGAGGCAGCTGATGTAATTGGTATTCCTCGTATGCTGATTGATATTCGTCATGGTATGGAATTCAGATATGTGTGTAGGTGATTCTTGTTGTTATATGAAGTCAATAAAGTTTGATTCATATAACTTTAATGTTCCCCCCTATTGGTTTTCTTGTAGAGTGTTCACATCGTGATCTTCCTTCACTGACGCTGGTTCGGCATGCATCTACCAAGGTATACACTACTGATATCTTTGTTAGTGTGCCCCAAACATGTTGCTACTATAGTTATTACATAAAGACAAAAGTTCAATTTAGCACACTCTATTGTTGGTTTAGGCCCCAATAATACCCTCAAAAACTCACACTAAAAGAAAAGTATTACTGCTTTCCAATTCTCTCTAGTTCATTCATTCTCAATGCTTACATGAATAGGATAATTAGGAAAGACATTTGGAGCTAAAGAAAAAGAAAACTAACCTACCCAGTACTCCATAACCTTGACTCAAAAAATAATACTTTTAATTACCCGTACCTGACTTGTCTGGACTATGGATTTGAACAGATCAAGATAAATCCCTACATTCAACCCCTAAATCTTGATCTTTGTTCTTGCTACTCGGCTTCACACAGATGCATTTTTTTTTCTTATCCTCTCTTACATTCGTCTTTAACAAAGACCCAATATTAAGAAAATAAGCCCACAGATCCACTCACGTTTAAGCAAAGTTGCATGCCAACAATAATTTAGTGCCTTCCTAAAGTTTTCTGCACAACCAAAAATCAAAATGAACAACAAGTCACCTTACCTTACTACTCTTTAATGTGATAATTTTGTCTCTTTGACCACCGCAACCACTAGCTAGGTAAAGATGCTTCTCTGAATTTTTTTCTTTCTTTCTCTTCGTCAAACAGTAGTGACTAGTCAAACAGTAGTGATTGCACCACCCATGACTCACGCAGATTTTTTACTTCCTGTTCACATAGACCTGCCATCTTTCTTTTTTTTTCCCCTTCTTAATTGATTCACGCAGAATCTTTGTGCACAGAGAACGCCTCGTTGTACATCTCATGCAGAACCCTTTCAGGATCGTCTTCTTCCTTGTCTCCTCCAGGCTCCGGCTCTCTTGGAACCATACTCGTTTCACATACAAGTCTTTGATCACACAGATCAGCACACAATTTAACCTTCGATTGCTTTCCACGCTTCTCTCTCGACAATAATCATCATCACACAAAAAATGCTGCTTTTCTTCTCCTTCTGCGTACCTTCTCTGCAGTTTAACGGGACTGCTCCCCCTTTATCTCAGAAAGTCGACTCTCAAAACGACTTCTTTAACCCAAGTGCTCTGATACCAATTGTTGGTTCAGTCCAAGAACTTAAACAAAATGAAAAGTGTTACTGCTTTTCAATTCTCTCCATTTCATTCATTCTCATAACTTACATTATTAGGATAAATAGGAAAGACGCTGGAGCTAAAGAAAAAGAAAAGTTACCTACCCACCACTGCATACTCTTGATGACCCATACCCGACTTGAGCCAACTGTGAATGACTCGAGTTTGACCCGATCTAGATTAATCAAATGAAAAGCCAATTAGAATTTATAATCATGCCACATATCTGATAAAGAAACAAGGGTATCATAAGATGATAATGGAAATCAATGTTATTATGTTGATGGTTCTGTGTGTTCTACGGGTCTTTAATCTTTAGTTTTACAATCTTGGTGTATTTACACTCAATTTTAGGCACTTGATTGGTTGAAAGCTTATTATTGGAAGCCCCAAAAGGTGGCAATTCCATACCCCAGTGATCAGAGTGCCAACTTTGAAAAAGAAATCAGATCTAAGATACGTAAATTGGCCTTCCGTTTGGATGTGAAACAAGTTACACCATCACATTCTTCAGTACTCAAGAGAAAATGTAAGTATGCATACTAAATTTTACGCCCTTAAAATATTATCTGCCATTTGATATGTAGCAGTTACTTCTATGCTTCTCTTCGTGTTTGAATATATTGTTTTTTATGTGGTTTTGTAGTTTCTGACACAACATGAAAATAATCAAGCTTTGAGTCATCGTATTCAACTCGTTTAACAAATAGGTTGGCCAGTTTAGCCAGTTTGATTAATCGGGCCATATTTGGGTTGATCTATTTAACCTATGTGATTAAAAGGCCGGCCACTCAAACCGTTTAATTAAATACCTCGACCTGACAGTCCGTTTACAACTGTCTATACTCATCTTATGCAACTTGTTATTGCATTATATGTTCATATGTTAATACTTGTTGTTGTATGTTGGGATTTCATTTTCTTAAATTTCTATTTAAACATGAGACAATGGTTGTGTATATTTTGAAGGTTCCAAGAAGCATATAAAAAAGGCATTGAAGAATGTAGTGAAGTTATATTCTTCATTTGCCTCGGAAGTGGTATCTATCTTGTTGGAGTTCCTGCTAAAGGCACAAGAATCTGCTGATGTGGCAAATAGTTCTCAACTTGATGATTGGAAACCTCTAATTTTGAAGCTGTCAAATAAAGAACCAGACATGCTTCTAAGCCTTCTGAAAGCAGTACTTCAGATGATTGAGACCCGTGAAGCTTTAGAATATGAATCAGGTATATGACAGACATTAAAATTTACTGTTTTTTGTGCCTCGTGGTTCTTACTAATCTGGAAACCAATAAGCAGGTCAAAATGCTGAGTCGGTATGGTGATGTGTCATAATCTTGGTTATTTGGCATTTTCATTACAATTTATCATGTCTGTAAATGCCAGGGTCAGCATTTTTAGAACTCTAGTAAAAGCGTGTAATCATTTGTAGATTTTCTGTTCATAAACAAAAGCTTTTATAGTAGATTATTCAACACAACTAGTTTTAGACGATGGATAAGAATTTAGTGTTAGCAGTCCCGTTTCTTCCCAGCTTAACAGTTACCTGTTATGAGACTTGCCTGGCCCGCCCATCTTGCCACCTCTAACAAAATGTTGTATATTTATCAGGAGAACAACTCAAGCCCGAGCTCAAGTCTGGATATCACCGAACCAAGCATATTTCGTTTCTATTCATGTGGCTCGTGGCGAACCTTAAGGATCTAAAGCCTTCTAGCCGGCAAATTGTAACTACAGAAACTGTGAATTCACCAAAAGAAAAAGGTCTCCCCAAGTCAACTCTGATACATCTCGTAGGAAAATGTCTCACGGTTTCTTCACTTGGTAACAGTGGCCATCTAGCAAGTGCAGCCTCTGTTCTTGCACAAACGGCTGGTAATCACACTTTAGTCCAGAAACTTAACAAGCTAGCATCCGTACATTCATCAAACACAGACACAGTTGGTGAGATCGCTCACATAGATCCAGAAAGCTTTTACAACCGTGAAGAGATCTTTATAGAACAAGCAGCCAACAAACTCAAAATTTTGAAACAAGAGCTATCTCAGAAAAAGAAGTTCAAGAAAACTGCAACTGAGGAGACCAAAAAGAGATGGAGCGTGGCAAAATCATGGAAAGCATGCGCGATAGGTATGTTACCTTGTGATGTTGGCTCTTCTGGTGTTGTTCCTGTTCTTGACATTGTTGATGACAAGAAAGAAGAAGAGAAAGAAGAAGAGAAAGAAGAAGACAACAAGAAATCATGTGGTAAGAGAGAAGCTGATTGTCCATTACTGGTTTTGAATAATTCAGATGTTAAAAAACTTAAATGTTGTGAGGAAGAAGATGGATTATTTTCAAAAGGTGAAAGGAATCGGTTGATGATTGGTGGATTGTTGAAGAATGTAACAGAAGATGAAGTGATGAACATGGCATCAGCTGTCAGGATTTTGGTTTAGTACTGTCTTTGAACCGGTGGGAGCGTGGTTTTTAAACCTGTGAAGCTGGTACAACCAGTGAACCTGTTGGTTTTGGTGTGAGGATTGATATAAGAAAATATACGAGTTTATTGTTTTTGTTTTTCACATGTTCTTTTTTTTTTTCCTATGACCCAACACCTAAGAGAAAGAGAGAGAATGGCAAGTTATGTATACTGATTAATGATGGTAAACTAGTTTTTTTATCCGTGTTACGCAGTGGGAGTTTTATCGTTTTCATCTCGCGTTATGCGGGTGAGTTTGATCATTTATTGTTTGAGTTTGTCAAAATCATATAAGTGAAAACTAAAACTGGTTCCAATAATACTAATACTGGGAATTATATTTTTTGCTAATAATCAACAAATGAACTCTCTATAGCCTACAATATAAAATATATTTGTTTTTAAATAAAGTGGATGAATAGTTCGATTCACCACTGTACGATAATAGAAACCACACTCGTTATAATCTACAATATCAAAGAAGTTAATCGATATTAACAAAACGGATAAAAATAAAAGTTGATAAATGCAACCATTAGAATTTTGTGATTGAACAAATGCCTATGTTAATTTTTTTTAAGTTTCAATTTGTCCGTGCATTTTAAAGTATATACTAATAAATTTATTTACTTACAACAATTTGTATAATTAAATATAAAGTATAATATAACATTGAATAAACTAAAATTAAATAAAATTAAAAGTTCCTAAAAAGAAAAAAATGGTGTGACCAAATTCCCAAAGTACAAGTCTCACTTAACAATAATAGTTTGTTTTTTAATATATAGTATAATATAATGTGGGTAACGCTTGATTTCCCTTTAATTTTCAACTTAACAAATCACTTGTTTAATTGGACTAAAAAACCAGATGAAATTGAGTTTATAATATAAAAATCAAAATATAAAAGACATAGGGCTAATTTATTTTCCTTTTGTTTGTTAGGGCCTTACAATCATCAAATATCCATATTAAAGATTTGTATTAGTGTCTAGCTTTTCCTAATAAATCATGTATGTTTGTTACGCCATTTTAATAATGTAAGCGCTAAAAGTGTCGATGTGTAATAATAGTGAAGGACTAGAGTTGTCATTAGAAAGAGTATTAAGGGTAACTTTTAAGTAATGACTAAGTAATGAACTATGACGGTTGTCGCGTTAATCATCTATGCTTAATAACGAGTAATGAGAATTCGTGTCGGTGATTTGAGATAACTCACCTTCTCTATGGTTTTCTTCTTTTCTAACACCGATCTTAACATTAGTATCACAATTATCCGATTCTCATTGGAGCTCTTACAGGCGACAAATTACGGTGATCATCAATAGTTTTATAACAATAATTAACATGATCCCATCAACAGTACAAACAATCAACAAATGAGGAGGTTATTTAACAATTGAGGTAGGGATTAATCTTGACCAGGTAAGATTATGGGTTCAACAGTCATAAAAAATATTATTTAAATGGTCTTGCAAGACCGTTAGAAGGGGTGATGTACTTTACAACACAACAACACAATTGAGGAGAGTTATTTAGAACACTTAACAGATCAAATAGAGAACTGGTTGACTAAAGTGAAGAATGCTAATAACACAAGTAAATGAGAGACAAAATAAGATAGCAAACAACACAAGTATTTGGTTTTCAAAAATGTTGTATATTGCTTCTCAAGTTCTATTACAAAGTGTTACAAAAGCATTATAGAAAGTTACAAGTACTTAAGATACATATACTACATCTACAGCCGGCCATACTTTGAAAGCCAGCTGGATAGATAAGACTAGATAACAAAATCAAATGTAGAGTCAAAAGGCAGATTATCTTTTGACTTGTGACTATGACATGGCATAGTTCACATCCTAATATATTACAAAAAGGATAAAGTACATAAAATAGAAAGCTTAGACTCAAAACCTCAATGCACAGTTTACCAAAAGCATGGACCTTTTCACCAACTTGTGAAAATTGGTGAGTCAAACAGAGTTGCAACGAAAAGGTGGTCCTGGAAAAGTATATCAGATAATAGCATGTACATAAAAGTCTTCGGAAGAAATCTGTCTTCATAAACTGGTTTCGGAAGACTTTGTCTTTGAAGTTTCGAAAAACTTCATATTTGGCTTCGAAAGATATTGGTTTTGGCTTCGGAAGATTTTATGCTTAGAATATTTCTTGTGTAAGATGTAAAACTTCCAAAGCATTACTATTTCAGTACTTTAGTGCATGCAATAAGAGAGAGACTTTGAATGTTTTGAGTGCATTAGACTTATTGGAATCCTTACAGGTCGTGTTTTGTAAAAGCACTAATCCATTGTTTGCATTTTTTGTGTTTACTATTTATGTAATCTAATATAAATGAATGAGTAACAAGTAATGAAGTTTTAAGCGGTAGATAATTTCTCATTTCATTATGTGGTAAAGAATGGAGATAAAATGTAAAGAATGATTGATCACATCCTCTAGATTTGTAAGAAAGACAACGGAGAAAAATATAAAGAATGATCCTCTAGTTGTGAAATTATATTGTATTAGAATATATATAGCTTGTATTTAGTGAAAGTCTGTAATCGTTTACTACGTAATTGCACTAGGCGAAATTATAGACTGTGACAACCGGAAAATTTCAAGTCATACCCGACCCAACTTAGTCATAATTTTTCATATTTTACATGAGTTTCAATCGAGTTCTATCTATTTAAGGACATTTCATGCATTGTGAAATTTCATGCATCGGTGATTCGGCATAATTACCATTTTTATACGCGGTACAACTAGCACACACGAACGTTGGTAATAATTAATATACATCTACTAGTAAATACTTTAAAGTATTTTAAATTCTAGTGTTTCAAAGTATTTTAGATTCTAAATTAAATAAATTGGAAAAACTTAAATTTATAATCAAACCGAATCGCGTAATTTGATATTTCACCAGAAACAAATCTTTTTAACGTGACTACTAGATACACAATGTATCATTAATATACCATAAATATTAAAATATATGATATTATATAAGTTCTTATAATATTCTTTATGTATTTTAAAATGTAAAAATATAATAAATATGTAAAAATACTTATATTTCAATATATACCACCCAAATACCTAATATTACACAAAAATTCAAAAACCAATCCCCCAACACCTAATCAACGTGCATTTAACCCCCCATACTTTATCTCATTTTCATAAGATCCTAAGAAGAATCTTCTTTGACTTTGTGATTTTTAAGAGTTGTCATATTAGTGAAAGCTATTTTTAGTTGAATAAAGTGCATGTCCCCCTTACTACACATGGAGCCTCCATTACATGCCTAGTTAACGTGGATAAAACGTTTTACATATCAAAATGAAAAGTTTAAGAAACTCACTCAAGTATAAGAAGAGTTACCTCTTCATTTTACAAGCTACACACTTCACCTCATCTTCCATCACTCTCCCATTCAAAATTTGACCCCCTACACACACCATCGTTCCATCTCATTTTAAACTTGATTTCTACAAATATATAGTGTTCAAATGTTTTTGTTAAAGATCAAATAATTTTTAGAGTTTTCAAGTTTCCTATATCTCTTCTTCAATATTTCTTGTTTGATCATAGTAAGAACTCTCCCTACTTATTTATATATCTTTTATTTTACTATATTTATCCATCTATTAGTTCATATGTAGCAATCTTCATCCACAAATATCTTTCTTTTTAAAAAGGTATGTTTAAAAACAAAAAGTTACAACATTGATGTTTAATAACATATTATAACATAACTAAATAATGATTCTTGTTCTTAAAAAGTAAATATTCTTATATCCATGTTTGACTAAGTTACTAGTTGGTACTTTTATAAAAAGTCATAAGGGTTTGTTGAAACCTAAGAAAAGTCACAAAAGTGGTTAGTAGATGACTTTTAACAAAGATAACATATGATTTTGTTGCTAATTTGACATGAGACTTAAAATATAAATTTATGGACTTCATAATATTAGTTAATAGGTCACTTAAATATGAGCTAAGATAAGTTGGTAAATTGACTAAAGTAGCTAATGTCAGCCTTGATGTCGCTGACATGTCCCCTTCTATACATCTCTTTCCTTTTCCCTGAGCGAATGTCAGCCTTGATGTCGCTAACATGTCGCTGCAGGGTCTTCTTAGACATAGGACCCACCTGCTAGCCAGAGAAGCCATGAGCCCTTAGATAATTCTTCATCCAAGCTTTATCACCTATCTTCCTGACAGCAGCGAGTCCAGCTTCTTCTTCCTTCTTCTTCTTCTCCCTCAATTTCTCCTTTTCAGTTTCTCTCTTTCTCCATTTGATCTTGCTCTTTCTTGAAAAGCCACAAGATAGTGTCATTGTTGTGAGGAGTCAATTCCTCTAGAGAGAATCCCCTGGAGCTTAGGAAAAATATCCTTTCGCTCCTCAGTTGCAGATCAGCCTCTCTTTTCTCTCTCCCTTTCTTCCTTTAAGACCAACCTTGTTGCCTCTTTCTTTTGTTCAATTTGTAGCAGTGTTTCCTTCTCTAACTCAATCAACTCCTCTAATGGTAGCAGAAACATATTTTCATTAACAACTCCAAGATTGACTAGCCTATCAATGATTTCCACTCTTCTTCTGTTGTTGGTAGCCTCTTGGTTGGCTGCAGCAACTTTACTACTTGTACCTAGTAACTTCCTAGTTGGGAGTCTACCTTTCCTTTTTCAGCTTCTCTAACCTTTCATCCTTTAGAAGATCTTCCACAGTCATCTTCCTCTTCCCTTTGGTGTCTTCGGAAGTTCTATACTTTGGAGATTCTTTAGTAGAGGCTTCAGGTTAGGAGGTGGAGATTTGAGCATGTGTTAATGATGTTGTTTGAGTGAGGGGTCGGTTGACAAAATCATCACTATTTACCTCAGATGCTAGTTCCATAATTACATTTGTGATAACCAGATCCTCAGATAAAGAGAATAACCCTTCCACAACTTCCATCTCAGCTTCAGAAGATTTAAATGGTTCTTTCGAGGCTTTGACTTCAGCTTCAAAATTTTGTGGAAATGCATTCTCTGTCCCAATTAATCAGTTGTTGGGCCATCAGTCCCTATTTTCCCTTTGAAATCAATCTCAGGTTCTATGTAGACCTTAGGTTGACCAACTTCTTGGACAGTGGTAGAAGGTGCATTCAACCTCTGAAGCTCTTCAGCTCCAAAGTACGCAACAGCTAGATCAGGGCTTAATTGTTCAATGGAAAATCCAATCAGGAACTTGGAAAAGAACTTATTTAGATCTTGGATCATCCACAAATCCATTTGAAAAACAATTGGAGGAGGCTCAGGAAAAACTATTGCTTGTTGAGCGGGGTATCTTGAAGTTAAGGTTGTTAAAGCTAGACTTTGTGGTTCCTCTTATGTTTGTCTTTGAACACTCTCCTCCTTTTTGGTAGCATCATTCTGAGAGCTTAATGAGCTAGATGAAAAGGTCAATAAGACCTGAATGGGTACATGCCTAACAAATCTTTTAATCTGTTTCTCAACTAGTTTGGCCTTGAGGCTTTCAATCTCAAGTTGTTGAGTGACAGACCTATCCTCTAAAGTCTTAACCTTTGATACAAGGTTTGAAACTCTAGAAAGTAGGTCTCGAATGGTGAGTTGCAGACTTCCCTCATATTCTTTTGAAGAATCATGGGGAGATGAGGTAACAAACCTTGTATGTTCACCCTTACCATCATGGTTTCTTGGTACCCTGGTTTCCCTTGTCTAATAATGTCTCTTTTAGAGTCATCAAAGGGCATGGTTGCCGTCAATTCAGTCTGAGAAATGTTACCACTGTCCTAAGGATCCAATGAGGCTCCTTCAGTAGTGGCAACTGAATCCACATGAGTCCCCTCCATATTAGTAGGACTCACCTCAATTTGGGCTTGCTGATAGGGGCTAGAGATAAGAGGTCTCTCTAGGCTCTATTGATCCTTGAGAGGGTGTTGTGGATCAACTTCATTGCCTTGAAGAGATATGATCTCTTCATCAGTTTTGCAGGATCGGTTTATGTCACTAAACACTTGGTTTTTCTCTCAAACTCACTTAAACTACACTCGGATGAAGCAAAATCTCTAAGAGTTGACAATAATATAATAAGTAACAATGAACACAGAAAGATAATTTTCAAGGTACTTGCATATATTGCTTCTCAACTCAAAGTGTTACAAGACTCTTACAAGCATATGACATGAGTTACAATGAGAAACTATATATAATACTACCTACAGCCGGATAAACTTTGATACCAGCTGGAATCCTCTAACTAAAGCAAATACTACGAAGCTATAGTTTAAGGTATCTTAGATAATGTCTTATCTAAGATAAGACAGTCATGACATGTCCATGAGTTACCTTTTGTCACCAACTAAAGTTGGCAACTGTGCTAATTAATAAAGGTAAATAGTAGAATAAAGTATGGTCAACTACATGGCTTTTGAGAAAGCACCATGCAGTATATCAGAGGTCTGCAGTGGAGTGTCAAAGACACCATACTTATGTCCACTGTTTTATAGCAGTGTCTTCCGAAGGATAGTTGGCTTCGGAAGAACAAGTTCTTTCGAAGCCACTTATACTTCAGAAGAGGCTACTTCTTCCGAGGCTTGAGGACTTCTTCTTTTCTTCATACTTCGGAAGTTGTCTTCTGATCTTTTCTTCTCCGACTTGATCTTCGGAAGTGAATACTTTGACTTCGGAAGTGAATACTTTGACTTCGGAAGTAGAGTTTGTCTTCAGAAGAACTCTATTTCCTTCGGAAGTTCCATACTTGGCTTCGGAAGCCTTTTGTTAGTTACGCCAAAATAGTCTTAAGTGATTTGGTTTTGGTTGCACCAACCTTCTTCTTGATCCAACAAACTCCCCCTAGGATGATGCTACCAAAACCTCACTTATTCCTGCTCCTCAAAGTTTTCAGCACAAAGGAAAGCAGATAATTATCCGTTTCTTTGTTCTTCCTTGAAGTAGTGCTGAGAAGCTTGCACAGATCATTAGTTGACAGGAGCTTCAGTCTGTCACCCTGAATGATATGCACCCTCTATTGGGTCCCTCTGAACAAAGTTAGTTGATGAGAACTGTAGTCATACTCCCATCTAACTATAGGTTCCAAATCAGGATCTTCCACCATCTGTAGAAAGGCTGTGCCTTTGGAGGTTGATCTTTCCTTGTATTCTTTCTCTCTCAGTTTTAACTCCTCTTCAATCTTTGCTCTTGTGGTTAACTCAACAAGATGAATACTGCTAAGATGATTTTTAATATGAGTAGCATTTTCAAAGTTGGAGGTATTGGAGAATGGTTTCTCTGCTAACTCAGTAATGTCAAATCTGCTAGAGTGTAACAGAGATGAGGTAATCAATCTGTTGCTTTCACCATTCTCTCTTTCCACAAAAAAAGTTGTGAGAGGCTTCATCGAACCTCCATTGGATGATTTTCTTTCTAGGAACAAGAGACTGGCTAGGAATCTTGTCTCCTTTCTATGTGTCCAGCGGAGTCACCAGCTTTCTTCTCAGCTTCTTCTCTTCATCGTTTAAGGAGTAAGAGTTGAGACCAAGAAGTCTAGAAGCATGGTCTATTGTTCCTCTGGGTATATTAAGAAATTGATCTCTTATGAAGGAACATGAAGATCCATCAACATATGACAGGTTGACAGAGTCTTCTTCACAAGAGATGTCACTCATGGTTGTGCAATTTGAGAGCTTTGTCTTGATTGCCTTGAATTCCTCTACGGAGAGGTGTTTGGAAGGCTGAGGGGATAGTTTGGAAAGTTGTTGGGTAGGTTGTGGTGAAGTGATTCTGGAGAGTGTTTTGGGTTGAAGGATGGGTCGTTTAGGTGGTTGAGGTTTAGGTGGTTGAGGTGAGGAAGTAGGTAAGGATAATGGTGTGGTTCGGGTGTATAGGGTTCAGTTTTGATGGTGAATGGAGAGGGAGTTGGTTCAGGTTGGGGTTGAGTGGTTGGTTTGAAGGTCATCCCTTGTACCCCTCTATACATCTCTTTCCTTTTGCCTAAACGAATGTCAGCCTTGATTTCACTGACAATTCATTGGAGTATCTTTTCAAACATGGGTCCCACCTGCCTGCAGAGAAGCCGTGAGCCTTGAGATAGTCTTTCATCCATGCTTTCTCACCTATCTTCTTGGTCACAGTGACCCTTGCTTCTACTTCTTTCTTCTTTTCCCTCAACTTCTCTCTTTTAGCTTTCTTTCTCTCTTTCTCCAGTTGATCCTGCTCTTTATTGAAGAGCCATTGGATCGTATCATCATTGTATGGAGATAGCTGTTGAAGAAAGAAACCTCTGGAGGTTAGGAAAGCTACCCTTTCCCTCTAGAGCTGCATGTCAGCTTCCCTCTTTTTTTTCTCTTTCTTCCTCTAAGGCCAACCTTGCTACTTCCTTCTGTTGTTTATTTTGCAGCCTGGTTGCCTTTTCCAGCTTCACCAACTCCTATAATGATGAGCTGGTCAATGATCTCTACCCTCTTCTTGTTGTTGACTGCCTCCTAGTTGGCTACAACTGCTTTGGAACTGGCAGCTAACAACTTTCCAGTTGGAAGTCTACCTTTTCTTCTAAGCTTTGCAATCCTCTCCTCCTCCTGAAGCTCTTCCATAGTCATTTTCTTCTTTCTTTTGTCATATTTGGAAGTGCTTGACTTTGGTGGTTCTTGAAGGGAGGATTAAGATTGTAAGAGAGGTAGTGAAGGTGTCTGATCTAGAGGTTGATTGAGAAAGTCCTCACTGTTCACCTTAGATGCCAGCTCTAGAATTACATCTGTGATGACTAGATCCTCGGACAAAGAGAATAGTCCTTCTGCAGCTTCCATCTCAGCTTTGGAAGATTCAGTTTGTTCTTCTGAGACTTTGATTTCAGCTTCAGAAGTTTGAGGGAGTGCAATATATGTCCTAACTATTTTGGTTGATGGGCCATCAGTCCTCATTTCCCCTTTGAATTTAATCTCATGTTCCATTTGGACCTTAGGTTGACCAACTTCTTCCACAGTGGTAGAAGGTGCATTGATCCTCTAAAGCTCTTCAGCTCCAAAGTACATCATAGCCATATCATGGCTAGGTTGATCTAGAGAGGATCTCAATAGGAACTTAGAGAAGAGCCTATAGAGATATCTGAGCATCCTTGGGTCTATCTTCAGTATAATTTGGGATGGCTCATAAAGAGTAGTTGTATTGGGAGCCGAATATTTTGAAGTTGAAGTTTTGCTCAGTGGTTCCACAGATTTTGTCTCTGAACACTCACCCCTTTTTTGGTAGCATCATCTTGAGAGCTAGATGAGATGGAGGAAGAGGTCAAGGAGACCTGAACGGGTACATGCCTAACAGATCTCTCAATCTGTTTCTCAGCTAGTTGAGCCTTGAGATTATCAATCTCAAGTTGCTAAGTGGCAGACCTATCCTCTAAAGTCCTAACCTTGGATTCAAGATTTGAGACTTTAGACAATAGGTCTTTGATGATAAGTTGCATTCTTCCCTCATCTTCTTTTGAAGAATCATGGGAAGATGAGGTAACATACCCGGTATGTTCATCCTCACCGCCAGATGTGGTTTCTTGGCACCCTCGTTTCCCTTGCTTGATGATGTCTATTTCAGAGTCTTCAAAAGGCACGGTTGCCACATATTTAGTCTCAAAAATGTTACCACTGTCCATAAGGTCCATTGAGGCACCTTCTGTAGTGGCAACTAAATCTGCATGAGTCCCCTCCATATCAGTGGGACTCACCTCAGTAAAGGTTTGCTGATGGGGGCTAGAGATAAGAGGTCTCTCTAGGCTTTGTTGATCTTTGAGAGAGTGTTGTAGATCAACTTCATTGCCATGGAGGGACGTAATATCTTCATCAGTTTTGAAGAGAAGGTCAGTAAAAGATAGAGAGGTTAAACCAATTGACCCGAGACTTTAATTAATGTCTATAGACATTGAGCCTATGGTGAGGCTGTCCTTTTTTGGCTGCTCAGAGGAGTATAGATACTCACCCTGAGGGCTTTCAGTTTGGGTTTCGGGCTCATGGGTTTGAGACTGAGGAGACTCAAGACCCATGTTGGATCAAGAAGAAGGTTAATGCAACCAAAACCAAGTCACTTAGATAATTTTGGTGCTGCATGCAAAGGCTTCCGAAGCTTAGCATGGAACTTCCAAAGGTTGTAGAGTTCTTCCAAAGACAAAGTGAAAGATCAACTTCCGAAGACAGAACTCTACTTCCGAAGTCAAGT
>BJCM01041970.1:0-16519 GCA_018326385.1 Flaveria bidentis | reverse complement strand
TTCAACCTAGTCGGGTGAGTATTCATGCTAATGGACCATACTTATGGACCATACGCATGAATATGTCATGCTTATGGACCAGTCGCACGACTGAACTAGGAGACTGGATCAGTCGTATGATTGAGAGATAAGATTGACTCAGTCGCACGACTGAACCTTCAGTCGTGCGTATGACTCAATCGCATGATTCAGTCGCACGACTGAACCATGCTAATGGTTCAGTCGTACGAATGGAAACTACAAACCTATAAATACCACTTAATTTGTGGGAAAAGATAACTATTGAGAATACTTCATAACTTATCGAAACACCTACAAACCCTAGCCGTCCAGAACGTCCTACACAGCCAATCCAACTTCAAAGTTTGTTCTTGATCGATTCCTACTCATTCTTAATGTTTTGTTCATTCTTATATCGATTGGGTTAACATTCTCACTGATTGGATCACCACTCAAATAAGATTCCGCACTATTTGATCTGGTCTCACGCAGAATCTGTTAGTATTTTGTACGTACACGGTCCTGACAAGTGGTATCAGAGCTCTTGGCTCTTGATTTTGCGTGGATTTGATTAGTTTTGATGTTAAAACTCAAGTTTTAATTCAAAAGAGTCACCACGTTGGTTCTAAAGGTGTTTTTGACGTTTGCATGCATTAAAGTTTTGTTTTTCATCATACGGCAGATTAGGGTTTCTAGGAAAATCGTGTTTTTGTGTCAAAGTGTCAAAATATTCGATTTTGCAATAAACAATAGCCTTAGTCGCACGATTGGTCTAGTCACACGATTGAACTCAATTGTATACTCCATCCATAATGAAGTAAGGCTCGGCTTGTAGTTCAAGGGTTTAGACAAGTCGAAGGCATTGACTACAATGAAGTCTTTGCACCTCTGACACGGATGGAAGCAATTCTCATCTTTTTAGCCTATGCATCCTACATGAAGATTAAAGTTTATCAACTAGATGTAAAAAGTGCATTCCTTCATGGTGAAATTCATGAAACTATTTACGTCAGTCAACCCGAAGGATTTGAGGATCCTTATCATCGGGATAGAGTTTATAAACTGAACAAGGCTCTTTATGGGCTCCATCAAGCCCCGAGAGCCTGGTATGAAAAACTCTCAACTCATCTAGTGAAACATGGTTTTCGCAAAAGGGGTTATTGACTGCACGTTATTCATCAAAGAAAAGGATGGTGATTTACTGCTGGTACAGATATATGTGGATGACATAATCTTCGGTTCAAGAATGTAGAATTATGTAAAGAATTCGAATCTATAATGAAAGCAGAGTTTGAGATAGTGCCATGGGGGAGATGAAGTTCTTTCTCGGTTTACAGGTGGATCAGACACCAAAAGGAATCTTCCTACATCAGTCTAAATATGTAGGTGATATACTCAGTCGGTTTGACATGGAGAATACTTCAGCGGCTGGAACTCCACTTGCCACGAACCATGATGTTGCTCCCGACGAAAATGGTGATCTGATTGATGCCACCATGTACAAAGGAATCTTTCAACGTGCCGACCTCTACACAAAAGCATTTGATAAACCGAGGTTTTTATATCTTTTAGAGGTTAATGGCATAAAAAAGAAAAGTGATGTGATTCAAGAAGAAGAAAGATCCTAGTCCGACAAGTTTTTCTTAGTTTCGTGTTTATTTTCTTTTATTTTATTTTCCTGTCTATTAAAATCCAAAAACACAAAAAGATTTTCGGTTTTAGAATTTTAAGGGGAGAATAGTTTAGTTTAGTATTTAATTGGTTGCAATATTTAATTACTTAAAAACGAGAGGGAGAGTAGATTAGCTGAAAGAAATAAAATCAAATCTGTGAGTTTGATTCAAAGTTTATGGAAAATGATAGTACACAGGAAACAAATTGTTTGGGACTTCAAAAGGACTTAAATGATCAAGATGTAAAATTCAAAGTATAAGTCTGAGAAGTCTAAGCAAAATAAAAGGAAATATGATAGTAAAACTAGTTTGCTACTGAGGTAACATAGAGAAAGTAGACCTAGAGGTTGCTAGTCCATTATTGATATGTCGGTAGATTCAAAACAATAGATGTGTAGACCTCATTGGTGATTTAAATTCAAACTAAGTTGTTTAACTTGTTGTGGGTTCCCATCTTATCCCTGGTTAACACAATCAATGTATTTCCAATAAGGGGTGACGAGCAAAATAAACACCAAAATGTGTGCGGATGACCATAAAAATGAGCAAAGCACGTGAAAAAATTGCTAAATGTAATCAAGCTAATGACTAATGTTGTTGGTGCGTTATGTGCAAAAGAAAAATAAATGCTCTAACAAGAAGATAGGTTGTGTGCCTCTCTGCTGCGCGGTGGCACTGACCCGAGGATAAGCATAACCTAAATATTCTAGAATTCATTGTTGTTTGCGCCTCACTGTTGTGTGATGGCACTGACCTGAGGCTTGGCATCTCTTTGAAAGCTCTTAGAATAATTTCTTCTTGTCAAATACCTGTAGACCGCTCAAAAATATCCTAAGGAATGTTGATTACCATATAAGTGTGGGATCGACAAATGCTTGTTGAAATAATTAAACCTAACTCATCACCAATATGAGTCAAAAATCTGTGTATGGATTTAAGTGGACAAATATACTGACAATCATTGTGAGCTGCAACTCTTGACAGTCAAAATCATTTTATGCATCTTATAGCTCTAGTATGATTTCCTGAAATGCTATTCATTCTTGGTCAAAACAAGAATCTAGCATCAAAGTGTTTACTAAAATGTCCCAAATGATTTTGATATACCTGTATGAGTCCATAATGAATCTTTCCAGAAATGATGAAATTAACTTGAAGTTGTGCTCTCCAGGAAGAAAAATTTGTTAGACGTTTTCTAAAAGTTTTCAATCCATCTCAAATCAAAAACATAAAAATATGCCTTGTTTTGTTTTAATTTGCAAGTTGTTTTTTTGTTTTTCTAGTCTTTTGTTACGTAAAAGTTGGGCTATACAACTAGATGAAATCTATGAATCACACACTAAAAGTGGTCACGTCTGAGGTGACCAATCGGGTTTAAATTAAAAGGATCACGTCTGATGTGATCAAACATTTTTAAATTAAAAGGATCACGTCTGAGGTGATCAAACGGTTTTCAATTAAAAAGGTCATGTCTGAGATGATCGGTGTTCATAATTTTAGATATCAAAAGGTAAAAGTTTAAGTGTTTGAAAGTGTATGAGGTAAAACTCATAAGAATTAGCCAATCGCACGATTGGACCATAAGTATGAGCCAATCGCACGATTGAACCATAAGTATGAGCCAGTCATATGATTGGACCATGAGTTTGGGGAAACCATGCGATTGGATCATTAGAATGAACCAATCATACGACTGGATGAAGGAGTCTAAGCCAGTCGCACGATTGAACCCCAGTCGCATGACTGAACCCTAGTCGCACGAATGAAGCATGCGTATGGGTCTAGTCGCACGACTGAACATTAAGACAGTATAAATAGAGGGGTTAGTCGGTCGCATTCCTTACCACCCTTTAAAGCTCTCAAAAACCTCTCATACACAAACACTCTGTCCAAATTTCTATTATTGTGATTACCCACTGATTGTGATCCTAACTGATTTCTCATTCATCTACAGGTATTGTGAGACTGAAATTGAGCCAAATCAATGATCTTAACAAACCCTAAATGACCTAATTAGTTAAAATCAAGAAATGAGAATAACTCTTCAAAATAGACCACTTAAATGGACATAAACGTTGATCTAAAGGACATTAAGTACTATTTAGAGTCCCTGCGAATCTAATGAGTCTAAACATGAAGTCTAATATAAAGTTTTGACAAAGATTCAGACTTAGAGTGTCGAATAGAGCAACAAGCGAATGGACACTCCATATGAACCTCAGTCGCACGATTGAGCCAGGCGCACGATTCAATCGCACGAATGAATCAATCGGTGACTCAGTCGCACGACTGACTCAATCGCATGGCTTAACATACGACTAAGTTCAGTCGCAGACTCAATCACACGACTGAACTCAGTCGTATGGTTCAATCGCATGATTGAACCAATTTGATCAAAAATAGTTTAAGTTTCAACTGTCATCTCCTATACATAACTCTAATGTATATGTTTCTTGTGTTACAGCAACATGGTTGATAGATGGACGATGACTACCAAGCACAATATATGTGCTCATCTTGATGCTACCTCCAAGAACACTGCTGAGTTCGCTGGGATTATAGCCTTTCTACGTAGGTCGAGGATCTTCAAGGCTATCTCTGTTTCCTACACAACCTACTGATCTGTATAGCAGGCCTTCTAGGAAGGTGCTTCAGTTGACAGGTCCTCTAAGTTCTCAATATTCGGAGTTCGATCTTCGGATAGGAGATTAGGATTACTGCAGACGATCTAAGGCGAGTCCTGGATCTGGGAGAGGATGGTGCCCACCCAACCAAGCTACACCCTCTGACTGTTTGAGGTTGCTTTCTGTGGATGAAGTACACTGGGGACATCAATGCAGGTGTGCTCAATAAGAGCAACTTGTACCCCAAGTTCAAGTACTTGGCTCACGTCGTCCTCAAGTGCATAGCGTCAAGGAGAGGAGGATTCGATGAGATGTCAGATCAAATCCAGAACGCATATGTTGCTCTGGTGCTGAACCACCTGTTTAGTTTCTCCTACATGCTATTCTCCTACATGATAGAGAACATCGAGGCAAAGGACAAGAAAGGCTTCTGCATGTACCTAAGGTTTCTGCAGATGATTATTGATGAGAAGCTTCCTCTGCTACCGAAAGAGAAAGATGATGTTGTTGTTTTGGAGGTTATGGATGACACTACGTTGGGTAGGATGAAGGTCTACCAGGGGAAGCAGGTGAAGCCCCCGGTCAGGAGATTGTTTGGTCATTTGGCCAACGAGGAGTATATGGTGCCCTCTCGCAAGAAATGGCGTCACGATGATAGTGACTCCGATGTTGAGCCTATCGTTGCACCCATCGATGAAGAAGACGACGATGATGATGACCATGATAAGGGTCAAGGTGGTGAGGCACCTGGTGGAACAGAGAAGGCTGCCTTCCACCAAGACTTCTTGATAGATGAAGACGAAGAGTGAGATGATGAGCCATTCACGAGGACAGTTGGGAGTAGGATTGTGGCCACTGAGAAGGGTATAGAGGCGGTCGGTGGATGCCCAACTGGTACTGCAGGTGATGATACTGATGTCATCGATCCTACTTACATACCTGACCAACCCATCGGCCCACGGGGAGCTTCTATTGCAAAGGGCTCCAGGAAAAAGAGGATGACCCATCCTTATGGCAAAAAGGGTAAGAGGCCAAGATTCACATTGATCACATCTTCCACCACAGCTACTACCACCACGGCCACAGCCACCACCACTACCACAGCCACCACCACTACCACATCTCCTACCACCACTATCACACCTCCTACCACCACCACCACAGCTACTACTACCACTACCACTCCTCCCACCACCACTACCACAGCCACTCCACCATATTCCAATCCCATTCTACCTCCCATCTTTACCATATCCACCACTACCACGTCCACTCACCAAGCTGGTCCCTCCACCCAACCCACATTCACACCTGGACCTACTCTACCCATGGTCAGGTTAGAGGAATAGCTTGCTAACCTCAACCACATTATTCTAAGGTTGATTGCCACCGATGATCTTAGGGCTACTCAACTAAACTAGCTGATGGAGATGAATGCAGCTCAGGCAAAGCAGATTGTACAGCTCAGCGAGAAGAATGTCCAATATGAGAGGGCTCTAGGCCAAGCTCACCACGCACTTAAAAGTCAAAAAGAGCTGGTGATGGCATCAGTAAAGAGGATTGAGGATCTGGAGAAGAAGAATAAGAAGATATTGCTAAAGCTAAAGGGGTCCAAGAGTGAGCCATTAAAGATCAAAGATGGTGCTGATGTTGATGATGATGATGAGCTCACAGAAGATGAATCTGATGAAGAAGAAGATGATGATGATGAAGGAGGACCGAGTGGAAAAGATAAAGAGGATGATGATGATCAAGAAGGTGATGTTGCAGCATCAGCCTCCACTCAAGCTCAGGAGAGGCGCACAAAGCGAAACCAAGATCAAGGAGCCTCGTCCGCAGCTCCTCAAGCTAAAGAGACGACAGATCAAGACAAAAGTAATGATTAGATGTCTTCGTATTTAAAACTTTTGTACTTGAACTATATATTATATTAATTTAATTAATGATTATCTATGTTTGTTTATGTTTCAATGTCTTGATTAATGACTTATGTGTGATGTATTAAATGTTTAATCAAACAAATGAAACTCAACAAAAAGATGAGTATGATGTCGTCCCCTTCACCAAATCAAGACTCAACTTACGATGATTCTTAATTTGCAAAGGATTGTCAGAAGATTAGTGAGCTACACTCCCGAAAAAGGATAAATCATTCATGATCTGACCGATGACCAGTTAGCTGGATGTTCCAACTCAATCCTGATGAAATTGTCAAAGATGCTCCAGAAGTAGATGTCCTAAGTGACAAGGAGCTACAGGATGTAGATGAGATTGAGATCCAGGATATTACAGCTGAGCATTATCCAGAGTACACTAACCACGAAGGCAATGTTATCCCCAACTTGGGTGATACTTTTGGCAGTGCTACTTTTGAGAAACTAGAGGAGATGGAAAAAGAGAAAGGAAAAGATGAAAGCCAAGCCCAAGCTTCAGACGCTAATGTTGACCTTAAGAAAGCTAAATGGGTCATTTGCTTTGTAGAAATGAAAGCCCATCACACGCCTCAAAATCAGAATTCCTACACCAAACTCTACAGAGTAAAGAGACATCAGAAAGTGTCAGGGAAGATTATCACGTGGGCATATTTTGAAGACTTGGAAGTCTATGCAGTTAAAAGAGAGAAAGGAATTAAGTACTTCAGATATCTGCATGATCTGAAGACTTTTCCTGGTTTTGAGCTCAACCGCTTGACATGCTTAGATCTTTTGTATGCCAACCCGAAGAAGATGTCGGGATGGTTTGAGGCTGCATTAAAGAAGGAATACCACACCAGATGGGTAAACTTCAGAACTCAACAACCTAAAAGGTTTATTCGTAAGTCTAAAGTGAACCCTATATCTAGAAGACCAAAGGCGGTGCTGAAGTGGAGTCCCCCGCACATAATGTCAAAGATTCCCTTACGGGAAATGCCTCAAGACTTCACTCCACACTTCAAATGGTGGTATTATGATTGGCGAACAAGAAAAGCGGTCATAATTTTGAATAGAGAAGGAAAAGTAGAGACTATCAGGGTATTCAACCAAATGTGGGTTACTAACTTGTCTGCTAAAGATGTATATACTTTATACAAGTGACCACTATTCTATGACACGCAAAATATTGTACAAGCTCTACAGTTCTAGCATGTTATAAGGCTCTACTTTGCATTTGAAATACACACAGGAGTCAAAAGAGAAGAGAAATACAAGAAATTACAAGAACACATGAAGAATGTTAGACGATAGGGTAAACTAGGTCCAAGGGGGAGTTTGTAGATACATGATGTTCCTAGTTTATGTGCTCAAATGTAAAAGTCTTTCATGTCTTACACATGTGTAATAAAATGGTTGAATGAAATATAATATGTGGTTAATGTATATTAATGTTTAATTATTTCATATTATTATTGTGATAAGTATAATTCATATGTATGAACTAATTATATAGATTTGAAGTTACTATACATAGTTCTTAGTCAATAATGATAGAGAAATGTGTACAACCTAGTCGAGTGAGTATTCATGCTAATGGACCATACTTATGGACCATACGCATAAATATGTCATGCTTATGGACTAGTCGCACGACTGAACCAGTAGACTAGACCAGTCATATGACGGAGACATAAGATTGACTCAGTCACACGACTGAACCTTCAGTCGTGTGTATGACTCAATCGCATGATTCAGTCGCATGACTGAACCATGCTAATGGTTCAGTCGTACGAATGAAAACTACAAACCTATAAATACCACTTAATTCGTGGAAAAACATAACTATTGAGAATACTTCATAACTTATCGAAACACTTACAAACCCTAGCCGTCCAGAACGTCCAAGATAGCCAATCCAACTTCAAAGATTGTTTTTGATCGATTCCTACTCATTCTTAACGTTTTTGATCGATTCTGCACTATTTGATCTGGTCTCATGCAGAATCTGTTAGTATTCTGTACGTACACGGTCTGACAATTTTCCTCTTCCGTAGGAGTTACAGGAACTTCTCCAGAATTATTTTGTTCTTCTGTAGGAGTTAAAGGAACTTCTCCGGATGATAAGTGAGGACTTGAAACACTTCCAATGTTTGTTGCATCCACTTGAGAGCATGGAGCAGTTGCAGGGACAACATTCACATCTCCGGATGCATAACGTATATCTACGGATGCAGTGTCAGCAGTTGCTGATGAAGTGTTTCCATCTGAGGATGTGTGAATCCTTGGAGGATCAGCAGATAATGTCATTTCATTCATATTAGGTAGAACAAATGGATAGCATGTATCATTAGATCGTGCATTGTTCAAATAATCATAGTTAAGTAACTTTGTTAAAGCATCTATATCAAACAACCATGATGATTCTTTAACTGATTTAGCAAATACATATTCATCAAAAGATACATTAGGAGTTTCTTCCATAATGTTATGTTGTGGAATATAGATCCTATAAGATTTAGATGTTGAAGAATATCCAACAAAGAAATCATCATATGCTTTTTCTGAAAATTTTCCCATTGATTCTTTTATGTTTAAAACTGATACATGACACCCAAAAATTCTAAGAAAGCCTATGTAAGATTTTCTTTTAAATAAAATCTCGTAAGGAGTTTTGTTATGTTCTTTGACAATTAATGTTCTGTTTTGAACATTGCATGCAGTATTCACTTCCTCAGCCCAAAAGGTGATAGGCAGTTGTGAGTCAGCTAGCATTGTTCTGGCTGCTTCAATAAGAGTTCTATTTCTTCTTTCAGCAACTCTATTATGTTGGGGAGTTTTTGGTGCACTAAATTGCCTTGAAATATCTTTGGTCCTACAAAAGGAATCCAAGTCAAAATTGACAAATTCAGTACCATTGTCACTCCTAAAAATTTTAACTTTTGCATCAAGTTGATTCTCAATATTGATTACAAAGTCCATTAATGTTTCTGATGTTTCACTCTTTTATTTTAAGAAAAAGACACATGTAAATCTTGTAAAATCATCAACTATCACTAAATAATATTGTCTCTAAAGCCTTTGATGCATAGCTTAACATATCCACAGACCAAAAATATGAACGAATTTAAAAAGCGACACGAGTCCCCAAGAAAGGATGTCGAGAGAGCCTTTGGTGTCCTCCAAGCTCGATAGGCAATCGTACATGGTCCCGCAAGAGCTTGGAGCTTGCAACAACTAAGTGATATCATGTATGAATGTATTATAATGCATTATAGAGGATGAAGGCTATGCTATATATGAGTGGTCGGGTGATGATGTTAAAAATGGGCCAATAACTTATGAACACGGAGCTCAAACAGGGTTTCAGACTTATTTGCAAAGGTTTAAATGTTTACGTAATCAAGAGGCTCATCATGCACTTCAGGCTGATTTGGTGGAATATATCTGGTCTCTTAAAGGAAAAGTATTATAATGTTTAGTTATCGTAATGTGTGTGTTCCTTATTCAAATTAATAATTAGATGCTAAAATTCAATAATGATGAACACAATTGTGTTTTATACTTTTTGTTTATTAATTGATGGTGAATTCATCATCCATAAAGGATGATGATTTGATGATGTTGTTGATGGAATATTTTAGAATTTATACAAGTGTGTTGGGTGTTTTGTCAAACTCATGCGCCTGAATAGTGCTCATGTTGCTGAGAATGATTAAGTGTTGGGTGTTTCAAGTCAACGTCATGTGCCTGAACAGTGCTCATGAGCCTAAACAGTGCGTCTGAACAGTGCCCATGCGTGTGAACAATGCTCATGTGCCTAAACAGTGCTCGTGTGACTAAACAATGCTCATGTTGCTGAAAATGGTTAAGTGTTGGGCGTTTCTAGTCAATCACATGTGCCTGAATAGTGCTCATGCGCCTGAACAGTGGTCATGCGCCTGAACAGTGCTCATGAACTTGAACATTGCTCATGAGTTTAAATAGTAAATTTAATTTTTAAAATCATATTTTTCATTTTTAATTTTTTACAATAAATTATTGATTATTAAATTTAAAGTATAAATTTCAAATTTCCTCCTGAAATAAATTTTAAATAATACTGAATCCCCCTCCCCCTCTACTCAAACTCCCACCTCTCAAACCACTATAAATACAAATACATTCCTTTATATTTTTCACACTCTCAAATCTTCTTTCTCCTTCCACAAAATCATGAATTTAAACACAAATTCATTTTTACAATTGCTAAATGATTCCAATCCTGATGAGGACCCAAACCCAAATTCAAACCCAGACCCAAACCTAAACCCGTATTCATTTCCAAACTTTGGATATTCCCAGTTCCAAGGATATTCGAATCAACAATTCCCAAATCCTTCATTCTCTCAATTTACAAATCTAGGGTTCTCTTAATTTCCAAATCTAGGGTTCTCTTAATTTCCAAATCTAGGGTTCTCTTAATTTCCAAATCCTGGATTATCTCAATTCCCAAATCCAAGTTTCTCTCAATTTACAAGTCCTGGGTTCCCTTAATTTCCAAATCATGGGTTCTCTCCATTCACCAATTATTATAACATCATGTATTTTTGGGTTAACTAAAACTTAGCTTCATTAAATTCTTGTAAGGACCTTTGTTGCCAAACATGAAACTCATGTGTTACTTATGTCTATTTTCTTTATTTTGTCTTCAGTTCTTTAATTTGAGAGTTAATAATGTTAATATTGCATATAAATAATAATAATAATAATAATAATAATAACAATAATAAGAGTAATAACTCATAGATAATTGATAAGTTATAAAATAGTTAAATATTAAAGTTAAATTAAGTCCAAAGGCTTATTTGTAAGTCTAGAAACTTTAATTATGAAGTTTTGTGCATAAAATAATAAAAGCAAAACTGCAGGGACTAATTGTGTAATTAATTAAAACCGGTATTTCAATTTGTTGGAGCCGCGGCCGGCAGTGGCCGGAGGGCTGGCCGGAAAGTCGGGGGGTCTGTCACACCCCAACCTTGATGGCGGAATCGTCGAGATGTGAGGGTTAAGATTTTTCACAACCACATAACGCTATTATATAATCCAAATATTATAATCATAAGTTTCAAATGTAACGTTACAAACATAAGTCTCAAATATGAAAATAGACTTAACATAAGATGTAAATAATCCAAGACAATTCGTTTATTTAACTAGGTCCAATCCTACATGTGGATAAACTTCAAAGATAGCATCAAACTTGGGTGTTTCCTGAATCATGTTAAAAGTAGATGTCAATATAATGTTGGTGACAGTTCCATAGTTTTCATACATAAATATATATAAAAGGTGGCAATTCATGTCATAAGTTAGTGAGCAAAGTAACTAGGGATGTATGATATATGTAACAATCACACCTTGATAGTTTACAAGATTACACATTTACAAGATTATACGGTTAGCTAAGTGTACTTGGATTAACCAAGCTGCCTTGTCAGGCCCATAGATCTATGACGTCGTCAGGCTAGCAATAGTTAATGATTGCACATATAATAGTCAATAAATGGTAATTATTAAAGTTCAACTAACCACAACAAACGAGTGAATTGCCCAAGTGTATATAAGAATCAAACGATTTTACAAGTGCAATGGTTATAAGATAACATGGTTCACCCCAAAGTGTAAAAATATGAAAAAGGGATATAGAAATACTCACATGGTCAATAAATATATAATTGACGGTTAATAAGATTAATGATAAGATTCGTTCCAACGTAAACCATAACGAGACACCTAATTATAAAATTACAATACTTAAGTTTAATAATAAGTTTAACGAGATAACAAGAACTTGGGTTTCAATTGGGTATTTGTCAAATAATTATATTTAACAAAATGGAATAAATTTATATTTTCTCGGAAAAATATATATTTATATTTTATTCAAAGAAGTGAAAAGAAAAAGTTATAATAATTTAAAAGGTTATATATAAAGTTTAAATAATGCTTTATAACTAAAAAGTTATTACTATTTAAACAAAATTAATTGAAAAGGGATATTTAGACCAATAATAATTTACTAATTATTATTTTCAATCCATTCTATTAAAAATTATTCAAACAAGCTTTGTTCAAATCTTTTATCAATAAAAACATTTTTATTTAAACTTAGAAAAATTACAGAAAATATTTGGAGGCTTTTGAAAAAAATTAATATATATAAAAATAACATCATGCATTTTTGGTTAACTAAAAGTTAACTTCGTTAAATTTTTATAAGGACCATTGTTACCTGGTATGAAACTCATGGGTTATTTATGTTTATTTCTTTAATTTTTCTTAAATTCTTTAAATTGGAAGTTAATAATGGTAATTATTACATATTAAATAATAATAATAATAATAATAATAATAACTAAAATAATAGTAATAATAGTAATAATAATATTAATTTATAAAATTACTAATCTTTGAAATGTTTAAAAACTTAAAGTAATTAAGTTAGGGGGTTAGTTTGCCATTTTTAAAACTTTAAATGCAAGTTTTTTGCATAAAATAATAAAAACAAAACTGTAAGGACTAAGTGTATAATTTATTAAAAACCCAAACCCCACCCTTTTTAAAAACCACGCAAATCCGGCCAACTTTTTCCGGCCAAACTCCGGTCGGCTCCGACCAACTTTTAAAACGCCAAAATGCGATGATTTTGTTCCAAAAATCGTTCCAAGACCTTCTGGATTCAACCTCGAACTTGAATGCAGCTCGAAATCGAATTGAAACATCGGTAAGTAAGCTCAATTGAGAGCATAACAGATGTCATTAAACTTCATAACCGTTCGACCCTTAAATTCTAATAATAATCTAATTAAACTAACCTAAATAAGCATCTAAGTGTTCCAAAACGTTTACAACTTACAATTCCATCTGAAACAAACACCAACATCGAATCCTATCCTACTCAATAACGTGACCCACACCCCACTTGAACACCATTATTCGGACCTCAAATCCTGAAATTTATAGAGGGCTTTCAATCATCGACTATCGTGGAAGCTTTCTGTGCAATTAATTGAAATATCATCATTGTTTGTAATCGGACTTACTCACGACATAGTTGCGGCTATTCTTTGATTGTTCTTAACGTGTTGAACTCCGGATCGGGTAATTGAAATGATCTACACACTCGTGTTATCATAGGGAGCAAAAGCCCTATGGTTTCAAACGTTTACTTAATCATTTTGAACTTCAATTTAGGGCAAGAACGACTCTAGGGTTCTTGTGATTTGGGGGAAATTCTTTAAAAGGGTTTAAAAGAATTTAGAACCAGAGGAAACCAAGGTCGCAGCCTTAGTTCACTGGTTAAGTCATTGCCCTCCTAACATGAGGTCCCGGGTTCGAACCTGAGCACCCTCATGTTTTATTTTTAAAAGCTTTTTAGCCTAAAACAAATTTCATAAAATTTTTAATATATATAAAAATTATTTTTATAAATTTTAAGTATTTTCAAAAGCCTCCAAATGTTTTCTGTAATTTTTCTAAGTTTAAATAAAAATATTTTTATTGATAAAACATCTTAGCAAATCTTGTTTGAATAATTTTTAATAAAATGGATTGAAAATAATAATTAGTAAATTATTATTGGTTCAAATATCTCTTTTCAATTAAATTTGTTTAAATAGTAATAATTTTTTAGTTATAAAACTTTATATATAACCTTTTAAATTATTATAATTGTTTCTTTTCACATCTTTGAATAAAATATAAATATATATTTTTCCAAGAAAATATAAATTTATTCTATTTTGTTAAATATAATTATTTGACAAATACAAAATTGAAACCCTAGTTCTCCTTAACTCGTTAAACTTATTATTAAACTTAAGTCTTGTAATTATATAATTAGGTGTCTCGTGACGGTTTATATTGGAACGATGCTTATCATTAATCTTATTAATCGTCAATTATACTTATTGATCATGTGAGTATTTCTATACCCCTTTTTTATTTTTTTACACTTTGAGGTGAAACATTTTACCTTATAACTTTTGCACTTGTAAATTCGTTTGATTCTTGTAAACACTTGGCAATTCACTCGTATGTTGTGGTTAGTTGATCTTAGTAATTATCATGTATTGACTACTATATGTGCAACCATTAACTATTGCTAGCATGGCTACGTCATAGATTTATGGGCTTGACAAGCCTGCTTGGTTAATCCAAGTACACTTAGCTAATCGTATAATCTTGTAAACGTAGAATCTTGTAAACTGTCAAGGTTTGATTGTTACATCTGTCATACATCCCTAGTTACTTTGCTCACTAACTCATGACATGAATTGACATCTTTTATATATGTATGTATGAAAACTATGGAAATCTCACGAGCGTTATGTTGACCTTTTATTTTTAACATGTTTCACGAAACGCCCAAGTTTGATGTTATCTTTGAAGTTTATCCACATCTAGGATTGGACCTAGTTAAATAAATGAATCATTTTGGATTATTTCATGATACGTTATGTTGACTTATTATTTGAGACTTATGGTTGTATTTTACTTTTAAAACTTATGGTTATACTATTTGGATTAAATAAGAGCGTTATGTGGTTGTGAACAATCTTAACCCTCACATCTCGACGATTCCGCCATTAAGGTTGGGGTGTGATAGATTGATATCAGGGCCCAAAACTATAGGGATTTAAGTTATTAGAAATGGTGACCTAGACTATAGTTTATGCATGAACCTTATAGAATAATATTTATATACTTGTAAATATATATTGTTTGCATGCTACATAATGTTATGTTTTCTTATGTGCAACTTGATGCCTTAGCATAGGATTGCCTTGTATATGCTTAAAAATTGTTACTTGTCTCCCCTAGACTTATTCTTGATTCTTTAATTCTCCCTGAGGAATGAAACTTCTTAAACTTATTCTCGATGACACGTGGGTTCGTACGCTTTATATCTAAGGTTTAAATCTTTAGACTTTATGTCTAATCTATACAAATCTCATCAAGGTTTTGATTCCATGAACCTAAGAAATATTGTGTGACACATAGACACCTGTATTCGGGATTTCCTGGCAAAAATCCTCCGGGCTAAGGTAAGCATTTCGCATAAATCCTACGGGACTAGTTATGCTAACCTGGGGATTTCTGGGATGAGTGATAAACTATGGTCAACATACACAAATTCCTAAAGCAAATGGGTCAATTTACCTTAATGTGTTAATGTTTCCAAATGGTAATGCGTTACCAGATGGAACCATTCTATGTGCCTTACCACTCTTGACTTATTCTTATTTAAATTACTATCCTTTGTTATCCTCATTCCCGTGTCTTTGGAGTTCGAGCCTATGCTCTTTAAGTCGCGTGTTAACCTAGAAAGACCCTTTACGGTCGAAGTCGCTGATGGAAAATCGATCGTTGTTCACGTCGTAATACGCGATTGTACCTTGAGTTTTAACGAACACGAGTTCTCCATCGACCTTATTCCTATGCAACTCGGAAGCTTTGATGTTATTATCGGCATGGATTGGTTAGCCAAGCAACATGTGGAAATTCTATGCTTCGAGAAGTGCATTCGAATTCCTTTACCGTCGAGTGATACCTTGAAAGTCTTTGGGGAGAAATCATCCCAAGGACTCAAACTGATGTCCTGCATCAAGGCTCGAAAGTGCTTAAGTAAGAACTACGTAGCTTTCATGGCATATGTAGTTAACACGAAAGCCAAGGGTAAAGAACCAAATGATATTCCTGTTGTGCGAGATTTTCACGAGGTGTTTCCCGAGGATCTTAAGGGATTACCTCCCATACGAGAAGTTGAGTTCAAAATCGACTTGATCCTTAGTGCAAACCCTGTGGCTAAATCACCTTATCGTATTGCACCGTCTGAAATGCAAGAACTAGCTAGTCAACTGCAAGAGTTGACCGATAAGGGTTTCATTTGTCCCAGCTCTTCACCATGGGGTGCACCTGTGTTGTTTGTGAAAACGAAAGATGGTTCTTTCCGTATGTGTATCGATTACCGGGAACTCAACAAGCTCACCATCAAGAACCGATACCCTCTTCTTCGAATCGATGATCTTTTCGATCAACTTCAAGGAGCAACCTAATTCTTGAAGATTGATCTACGTTCTGGGTATCATCAATGACATGTCCATGATTGTCACACCCTCAAAATCCACATGCGGAGTTTAACCGCGAGGCGTGTGAACAAACCAGGATCACAGTCAATAGTTACTCAGAACGACTCTATATGCAATAATAAACCAAATCAACCAAAGTAAAACTTGAAAACTGTGCGGAAGCGTATAATAAAAACAAC
>BJCM01041964.1:0-10410 GCA_018326385.1 Flaveria bidentis | reverse complement strand
GTGTCTTCTGATGAAAGTTGTGGCAGCTTTCTCTTCACCCTTGAAGACCTGGACTGTATCCATCCAGATGATCTGGAGTATATGGAGATAGTCCAGCAAATGGCTCTACTCACTCACAGAGCCAAGAAGTTCTACAAGCAAACAGGAAGGAAGTTTGCCAGCAATACAACCAGTGGAAAGTTTGGACCGGATAAAAGCAAAGTCAAGTGTTACAATTGTAACTTGATGGGCTATTTTGCTAGGGAATGCAAGGCACCAAGAACAAATAGTGGCCATGCACAATCCAGACCAAACTACACTGATAAAGCTACCCAGAATGAGAAGCCAAAGCAGCAAGTTGTAATTGCTGTTATAGTGACGAATTCCTCTGGGAAGAGTGAAGAGGAGGATTCTAAGAAGGGTCACTATCCTTCTGAGGAGAGCAAGAAGCCTGTGATGACCAAGTCTATGATGAAGAACTTGATCAGAAAGAGCAAGAGAAAAACTAAGGCTCAAGAGATCAAGGCCACTTTTGACTCTAAGCAGAAACAAGTCTTTATCTCTATAGGGTTTGAAGTGGTTAAGACTGAAGACATCAACCTCAACTCTTCTACCAAGAGTTCTAGTTCATGTTCAAATCATCTCAGCATCAAGAAGAAGGCTGATATGTTGTGTACCACTGCTACACAGCCTGAACCATCCAACTCCAAGAAGAGTTCTCACCGTAAAAGGATCGTCTCAACATCTACAAGGATGAAGGTGGAGAAGGGAAGTGATCAAAGTCAGCCTTGTTCCCAGAAGAAGGCTCTTAAGAAGAAAAAGATGGAATGTGCTATGTGTGAGAGTACTTCTCATCTTGCTAAGGATTGTCCATACACTCCAAGAGGTACTCTTCATGTGACCAAGAAAGAGACTTTCGAGAGCTCTAAGAAGATTTCAGCTTCGGAAGGAAAATTTGTTTCCTTTGGAAGCTCCAAAGTGAAGAAGAAGGCAAGTGGAAAATTTCCTTTGGAAGAAAAATTGGTCTCGGAAGAAAGGAATACTTCCGAAGCACTGAAGTCTGTTGCAGTGTTAGCAGGAAATTCCGAAGGTCCAGTCATCAAAACTTCCGAAGTCTCAAAAGCTTCTGAAGTGTTGAAGGTCAAGTCCAAACTTCCAAAGGTGGTGTGAAAGTCAAAGAAATACCAACTGACTGAAAGTTCTCCATCAACAACAGCAAAAGATCCTCAAAGCACAACTACAGGATCTATTACTATTTCATTACCCTCTAATTCCTTTGATAAGCCCAAGACTAATAAGGCATGAGTTTCCAAATGTAACTAATCATTTTCTTTGTGCAGGAACAACTCAAGACAAGCAAGAATGTCTAGATCATTTATAGTGGTTGTTCCATCACTACTTCAAAATTTTGAAAGATTTGATGGAGGACCAGTTGCTTTTGGAGGAGATGAAGGTGGCTACATTTCTGGAAGGGGCAAGGTCACAAAAGGTAAGCTCAGCATTGAGAAGGTAAATTTTGTCAAGGAGCTTAAAAATAATTTTCTGAGTGTATCCCAATTTTGTGATCAGAGTCATAACGTGCTCTTTACTAAGCATGAGTGCATTGTTCTCAAGCCTGTGTGGTCATTCCTCATGAGAATATCCTGCTCAGAGCCCCCAGGAGAGGGAACATGTACAAGATGGATTTCCAAGAAACATCTCCGTCAGAAGAAGTTTCATGCTTTCTATCTAAAGCCAATAGTGATGAGTCTTTCCTCTGGCATAAAAGAATATGCCATGTGACATGAATAAATTAATTAAAAATGATTTGGTAACTGGAATGCCAAAGAAAGAGTTTACAAGTGATGATCATTGAGTTGCACGCCTGAAAGGGAAGCAACACAAAGTATCTCACAAGCAAAAGGAAAAAAACTCCTTCACTATACCCCTACACTTGTTACATATGGATCTATTTGGACCCACTAGTGTAATGAGTCTAGGAATGACCTCTTATTATTTGGTGATCACAGATGACTTTACAAGATTCACTTGGGTCTTTTTCCTTAAAACTAAGGATGAGACTCCTGAGATTCTAAAAAATTTCATCTTAAAGATTGAGAATAAATGTGATCACAAGGTCAAAATCATAAGATATGATCAAGGAACTAAATTTAAGAACCAAATCCTTGATACATTTTGTGATGAAAAAGGTATTACAAGACAATTCAGTGCTCCCAGGACTCCTCAACGAAACTGATTGAAGCTGCAAAAACCATGTTGTCTAACTCTAAGCTGCCCATCACTTTCTCGGCAGAGGCAGTCAACACTGCCTGGTATGTGCAAAATAGAGTTCTAGTGGTTAACACTCATGGCAAGATTCCCAGGACTCCTCAACAAAACTGATTGAAGCTGCAAAAACCATGTTGTCTGACTCTAAGCTGCCCATCACTTTCTGGGCAGAGGCAGTCAACACTGCCTGGTATGTGCAAAATAGAGTTCTAGTGGTTAACACTCATGGCAAGATTCCTTATGAACTTTGGCATAAGAGGAAACCTTTCCTTGGATTTCTCAGGTCATTTGGATGTCCTTGCACCATCTTGAATACTAAAGATCGAATTGCCAAATTTCCTAAGTAATCAGATAATGGACACTTCATTGGATACTCTTCTCAAGCTAAGGCTTATAGAGTATACAATCTCAGAACTAGAATTGTTGAGAAGTCAGCCAATGTGACTTTCAATGAACACACACTTAGTGTAGTTGGTTCTGGTCCTAATTGGCTATTTGATCTTGATTTAGTTACCAACTATTTTACAAATCTTGTGAGAATGTTTCAAGATCCACAGATATCTTACCTCCAGGTGATCCTGATCCAAGATTTGAGTTAAGAAGACCTTCAAGTTACACATCTTCAGCTCTAGTTGTAACTACTTCTGCAAATGAAGTCTCTATCAGCACAACAATGATAAATTCAGCTGATACATTTGAGATTCCTTCAAATTCCAGCTCAGAGGCTCAACAACCAGATAAAGAAACTTCAAATATAGAGGAAAATGGTGGTGGTGATAGTGATTAAGAATTTCTTGATGCTGATAACCACTCCATAGGAGAAAACATCAATGATGTCACACACTCATTGCATCAATTTTCTCTTTATAAGTGTGTTGATGTGGTGGGGGAAGCATCAATGCCAATCTAAATTTTTCTAATTTAGATCTCTCTCAGCAACTTGATGTGATCCCTCAACTAAGGATCCACAAGTCTCACCCTACCACAAACATCATTGGAGATGTTGACATAAGGGTAAGAACAAGAGGACAAACCCATGAAGCAAATATTTGTTTTCACTCTTGTTTCTTATCTCAGATAGAGCGCAAGAAGATTGATAAGGTTCTGAAGGATGGAAGTTGGGTGGAAGCTATGCAAAAGAAGTTGCTTCAATTTAAAAGGCAAAAGGTTTGGAACCTATGTACTCTTCCTCATAGGAAGACTACTATAGGAACCAAATGGGTGTTTAGGAATAAGAAAGATGATAGAGGCATTGTCATAAAAAACAAAGCTAGACTACTTGTTCAAGGATACACATAAGAAGAAATAATTGACTACACTGATGTCTTTGCTCCTGTAGCAAGACCAGAAGCTGTTCGGATATTTTTGGCATTTGTTTCATCCAAGAACTTCAAGGTCTATCAACTTGATGTCAAGTGTGCTTTTCTGTATGGGGTGATTGATGAAGAGGTGTATGTCAAACAACCACCTGGTTTTGCAGATCCTGATCATCCTGATAATGTCTAGAAGCTTGATAAGGCTCTTTATAGGCTGCACCAAGCACCAAGGAAGTGGTATGAGACTCTATCTCAGTATCTCTGCAAGCATCGATACAGAAAGGGTACTATAGATGGAACTCTCTTCATCAAAGGACAGGAAAATGACTTAATGCTAGTTCAAGTGTATGTAGATGACATCATCTTTGGTTTAACAAATCCAAGGCTCTACAAAGACTTTAAGAAGCTGATAAAGGACAGATCTGAAATGAGTGCCATGGGGGAACTCAATTTGCTTCTGGGAATTCAAGTGAAGCAAGTTGAAGATGGCATCTTCATAAGTTAGTCGAAGTATGTTCAAGACATACTCAAAAGATTCAACTTGACTGATTGTAAGATTGCTAAGACACCCATAGCAAGAAATCACTCCCTTAGGCCTGATCTTGAGGGGGAGTATGTGGATGAAAACCTTTACAAGGCTATGATTGGATCTCTTATGTATCTTACAGCTAGCAGGCCTGATATCATGTTTGCCACATGTATTTGTGCAAGATATCAAGCCAACCCCAAGATTTCACACCTTATCATTGTCAAGATAATTCTAAGATATCTCAAAGGTGCCTCAACACTTGGTCTTTGGTATCCCAAGAATTCTGACTTCAACCTGTATGCTTACACAGATAATGATTATGGTGGTTGCAATATGACTGCAAAGTCTACATCTGGGGGATGTTAGTTTCTTGGTGGAAGGGTTGTCTTATGGCAATGCAAGAAACAATCATGTGTCTCAACATTAACTGATGAAGCAGATGTTGAAAGCTATTGTGCTCAAGTGCTTTGGATTCAAAATCAGATGCTTAACTATGGATTAAATTTCAAGAAGACTCCTATTCACATAGACAACAATAGTTTTATCTCTATCATAGAGAATCCTATGCAGCACTCAAGGACAAAACACATCAATATCATGTATCATTTAATTAGAGATAACTTTGAATAAGGATTAATTAAACTAGTTAAAGTTAATACAAATGAACAATATGGTGATCTGTTTACAAAAGCCTTTGATAAACAGAGATTTAAGTATCTTATATAAGCTATTGGGATGATTAACTTTGAGTAGCTTTTTCTTAAACCTAATTCATATTATTTCTTAAAATTTGTGTGTCCTAAGTTATCTAGTTTATCACCTTCATAAGCTCTTGTTTTCTCTGGTTGAAAACCATTTGAAGACTTTCCTTAGATTTTTGAAAAAAATCTTGATCCTTCGAAAGATATGTTTTTATCTTCGGAAGAAACTTATGCCTTCAAAACAAATAAGTGCCTAAGTAATTTTCCTTCAGAAGAAATTTCTGGAATATCTTCTAAAGTTTAAAATCTCTCTTAGGCACTTATATGTTTTCAAGGACAATTTCCTTCTGAAGCAAATTAAATCTCGGAAGCTTTGTTCTATTGAACAAAACGACCAAGTCTTAATTCTCTTCCGAAGCAAATTTTTCAAAACTTTTAGAAAATTCTTCCGAAGTCGTTTTGGCTTTGGAATCTTTTTCATTAAAACTTCTGAAGACAATTTACCTTCGAAAGCTTTTTCTACTTCCAAGAAAGCTACTTTTGAGCAAAAAAGCAAACTACTTTTTCAGACGTGGGACCGACATTCGGATTTCAAAGTTTATCCTCTTTCTTTAACCTTTTTCTTAAATCCTTTTTACATATAAACCCAACGGTTCCCCCCCTCTTTCTATCATCTTCATCTTTCCTCCAAACCTAAATTCCTAAATTTCTCTCTACAACCGCCTTTGTTCATCTTTCCTTCACCTTTAAGCTTTCTAAAATGGTCTACCTTAACCGAAGAAATGAACCAGATTTCTCCATGCAGTTACACAGGCAACACAATCAGGTTGCTCTGTTAAACTCTGATAAAGATTAACACTTCTCAGAGGTTTGCCAATTCTTGGCTTTATATAACTACTTCATTTCCCTTACCATCGGTCCTGTTATCTATGATAATCATCTTGAATTCTGGAAAACCTGCCAATAGGTTGTTGTTCTAGAGTTCATCTTGGACTCCTTAGAGTATTACATGTTTCCTAGATATGTTCAATACATTCTCAACTGTGAACTGGGCTCATAGTTGAGGGAAATAGGTAACATTCTTAAAATAGGACAGATGAAGCCCGACATCTTTAAAATTTTGAAGAAGCCAACTATTAGCTTCTCAGGGGTAGAAACAGCCCTTGTCCCCAAAATGTTAGAGCTCATTACTTAAGGTGACAACCTAGCAACACAAGCTAGTGTTGAACCCACACCTTCTACTTCTCAACCACTTAAAAGACCCCAAATTACCCACACCTACAAAAGAAATTCCAAACGAACCCCTGCTCAAGCTATTGAGTTTGTGCAGGCCCCCATATACTTACCCATATAGTAGGAAGTGGATACTGGATCTCCCACTTCTCTGAGGAGCAAACCACTCCCATTACTTCAAAGATTAGTGCTGAGGTTCCTCATGCTCAGCCTGATAAGCTCACAAGCCCAACTGCCTTAAGCCTTCACTCTGAGTCTCTACACGCAAGTGAACAACCTTCAGGGGACAGCTACCATCCCCAGCCTTTATACTTAAACCAACCCATTCCCAACCTAGGCTTCTATACTGATGAGGACTTAGGTTTCAGTGAGTATAATGAGTCTCTCTATTCCTCTCTTATTCAAAAAGAGATGAGTACTCTTGACTAACCTGTGTCTAGCCCACATCAGTCACCTATCATTGAGATGGATCCTTCTAAACCTGTTCAGGAGATCCATATGGAAGAGGCTCTCACTTCAGCAAGTGATTACATCATTCAGACCTCAACCATGACAACTCAGCCCATTGACACTTCAACTAAAGCTGTCATTGAGCAGAGGAAATCCAGCAGCCAAGAACTCCATGCTGGTGGTGAGAAAGAAGACTTTGATCCAATTCTCTCATCCCGCAATGATTCTTTTGATGAAGAGAAAGGGAATCTGAGACTAAAGGTGCAAAAACTGTCACAAACATGCACCTATCTAGTCTCCAAGGTTAGTCACCTTGAATCTCAGGTGACTACCATGCAAAACAAGTTCAATGATTAGCAATTTCAGATTTCTTATCTCAGGAAAAAACTAGCTAGGAGACCTCTAAGAAGAACTCAACCAAGAACACAAGAACCTGTGAATGTGGTTGACCTATCCTCTAGCTTATCTTGCAAGTGGATGATGCTACCAAAAAGGGGGAGAAAGTCATCACAGACACATAACCTGGGAGTTCTTCATAGAGCATGGACATTGAAGACTCACCATCTTCACTTGCAACTATCCATACTCAGTAACTTCCTCAAGTTCACATTGATGTGGACTCTATAGACTCTTTCATTCAAAGTCTTTTTGAGGAAGGGATATCAAGGGCAATGTCATCTCCACCTTAAGGAATTTCAAATCATATTACAGGGTGGATGTATGATGAAAATATAAGAGCCCTTATCATTCAAAGAGTTCAAGGGCAGCAAGAAGTATTCAACTTTTAGACTTTATACTTCTATGAAAGTCTTGACCTTGTCAGCGAGCCACTTGTCAACCAAAGCCAATCTAGACAAGCTGACAGGCTGGCTCAAAGGATTCAAGACAGGATCACTGCAGAGTTCAGTTTCAGAAGGAGACTAAGGCAATATCATTGGTCAACTGGATGTTGAGGCAGACCCTAAGATTAGTTTCATAGATTAGTTTCATAAGGGAAACCTAGACTAAAGGCCGAGTGGTAGAACTTGAGAGCCCTGTCTCACCATCAACTGCTCTAGATATTCATTCCCTTGATGAGACACCTGCTTTTGAAGGTGCATCTCAACCTCTATTTGGCCAGAGCTTGGAAGCTACACCAAGCAATGAAGGCCAAAGCTCTCTCCATCCAGAGTCACAAAGGTCTGTGAGTGACAAAAGAAAAAGAAAAATGACTTCTGAGGAGATTGAGGAGGAGGAGAGAGAGGAAAAAGAAGTTAAGGGGAGAAAGTTCCTCTACTAGGTCTGCAAGATTTATGGAAGCTGCTATCAAGGCTGCCCCCGGGCCAAACACTTAAGATGATGATTTGAGGGTAGTCAGGATCAACTACTTGCAGACTAGGAACTATGATATTGATAATATCGTCTCCCTCCCCTTAGATGAAATAAATGAACTGGCTGACATGGAATTGTCAAAGGAAAGAAAGGATGCAGAGGATGCAAAATTACTTCTTCAAATCAAAGAAGAAAGATAAAAGAAAAGACTCTACAAGAATGTGCCTACTCTCTCCCCAGTTCAAGAAAGTCATGTACAAGAGGATGTTGCTCCACAAGAACCTTAGGTAGACAAAGAAACTGATAAGATCAATATGATCAACTACCTGAGTGCCACATGCCTCTATCAGGCTGATGCACTTCTTCCATTACCCTTTGATTACATTGAGTTTGAGTACCTCAAACAGCTTGAACTTGAGTTAGTCAAAGAAAGAAAGATCATAATGAAGAAGTTAAGAGAAGAGGTTGCAATGTCAAGAGCCATCATCCAGAAAAGCATGAAGAAGTTTGCTGATAGGAAGAGGATGATGAGCTTCTTAAAGTTGTATGGATTCTCTTGAAGGAGACTTGGCCCTATGTCTCTATCCACTATGGATGAGCATATTAGGGTGATCAAACAGAAGATTCAAAGAGGAGAATTCATTGACTTACACTCCCCACCAAGTCAGATCCCTCAGGAAGTGGAGATTTAAGTTGAACCATTTGAGACAACACAACCTGAATCTCCTACTAAGCCTCAGCAAACTTCCACTTCTGATCCACAGCAGGGTTCTATCCCCTCTTAATTTGAACCTGTGAGAGAGGAAGACCCAACTGATAAAGACAAAGAAGATCAATCAGGTGTTGCAGGTCAGTCTTATCAGTTATAAGGTTCAAACAGGAGAAAAAGTATGGCTTCCAGACCAAAGCCAAAGAAGAAGAAGAAAGAAGCATCCATCTCCAAACCTCAAGATGAGTCAGAACACCCTGAGGATGTGCAACAAGAGGATGCTCCATCAACTCCAGTTCAAATAGCTCCTCTAGCATCAAAGACCCATCTTGTCCTTGACATACACTACAAATCCAGAAAGATGGAATATCATCAAAGATCAAGGTGTTGAAGATGTCTACACTTGGCAAGACATGTTCAATCTGCCTCTGCATGATCTTTTTAACATGAGAAGACACTTTGAGAGTCTGAGTGATCCTGATCATCTTATGAAAAATAGGATGGTCATCATCATGATGAGGACTATTGATCTCTGAAGTCTTCAAGTGTTTTGGTAGCATCAGCCTAAGGGGAGTTTGTAAGGTTTGATATAAGGCTGATGCCACCCAAACACCTAAAGTCTCTTCTGCATGCATGCACAAATGTACTAAAGTGGAATGCTTCAGAAGTTTCATACTTTGCCTTAGAAAATATTCTAAGTGTGAAATCTTCTGAAGCCAAACATAAAGTCTTACGAAGCTTCAGAGACAAAGTCTTCCTAAGCCAACACTTGAAGACAGATTTCTTCCTAAGACTTTTTAACACATGCTTTATCTAATCTATTCCATAAAGTTGGACCCCTTTCCGCTACAACTCTGATAAGAGACCAACTTTACATAAATTGGTGAAAGGTCCATGCTTTTGGTAACTGTACATTGAGGTCTTGAGTCTGTAACTTTCTACTTTATGTACTTTATCCTTTTTGTAATATATTAGGATATGAGCTATGGCATGTCATAGTCACTAGTCAAAAGGCAATCTGCCTTTTGACTCTACATTGATTTCGTTGTTGTCTAGATCATGTATCCAGTGTAACAAGTGTCCAAAAGTGTGCAAAAGGACAAAATGTTTGAAAAGTGGGTGTAAAAGGTGGTATCGCCGCCCATATGTCACATACATCACTGATCTTCAGGTTTTAGAGAGAGAGAGAGTAGCTAGGAGCAGCAAATTCTCGGCTTTGAAGGAAGAACTTAAAAGAATTCGAATTCAAGGTAAGAATTCATGTTTTTATGATGTTCTTAACCGGTTATGTCCTCGGGTTTATGCTTATGTGTGATTATATGTGTTCGGGTATGTTTTTAGTGGGTTTCTAGGCGGTTGAATTCAATTTGCAAATGAGTTTGGAAGAAGCCATACTCAAGAGCTGCAAAGGCGAGTTCTAGGACCCCTCTTTTACCTGTTTTAACTGATTTTGGGACTGGAATTGCATGAATGTATGTTTTCGTTAAACTGGGTTTCGGACCCGCATGTTTGAATGTGTGTATGATGACGTTATGATATGATGTGTGATTATGTTCATGTTTGCTTAGGTATGATGATGTTTCTAAGACTTAGGATGTATGATTTAAGCTTAGAACATGATGAACGATGAGTTGAAACTAAAATCTAATGTTTAAGGCTCATATGTTAAGTTTTAGAATCTGCATAAGTGTTGAAAAGTTAATGCGGATGAAGTAAGTCAATGCGGATGATGTAAGTTAATACGGATGAGGTCAATGCGGATGAGCATTGACTAAGTATGGAAATGCGGATGAAGTAAGTCAATGCGGATGAAGTGAGTCAATGCGGATGAAGTAAGTCAATGCGGATGAAGTAAGTCAATGCGGATGAAGTAAGTCAATGCGGATGAAGTAAGTCAATGCGGATGAAGTGAGT
>BJCM01041905.1:411-13450 GCA_018326385.1 Flaveria bidentis | reverse complement strand
CACCATAATACAATACAATATCAAATAGAATTTGGCATCAAAACAAAACTAAGTAAACCTTAAACTCTTAAACACTAACTAAAGCATCACACACTCCAAACTCGGTTCATTAGAACAAATAAGCAACCCGATTAATAACCTAAAACACTAGTTAACAATTGCATTAATGAGATGATGACTCATGACTCCCTTTTGGTCGACACCTAGCAACCAAACACCAAGCACCATCTTGAGTATGCCACCTTGAAAACCTACATCTAGACCTAATGATGAGAAGCTTCACTACTTGAAGCTCTTGGCCGAAGATCACCTCCACACTCACCACAACCAAACAAAACCATCACTACTCTCTCGGTCACCATCATTTCATCCGAGTACCATCATCATCTTCACCATAAACCGTGTACCACCATCATCTTCACCCATCCTCTCGGTTTTCATATCAACGAACAACATCCAAGCCTCATATAATCACCATCTTCCAAAAATTATGTCACAAGAAATCAAGAACATCAAAACTAAGCTTAGCAATCAGATTCACCAAGACTTAGAGGCTATCTTCACCTTCTTTTCATCCTCTCCTTCTATCAATATCAAGGTTTCATTCCCTAAACCATAACTAACTAAGATTACAAAGATGCATATGTGTTTAAACAACACATATAATCAACCCTTGTGATTAAAACATGAAAAGTTCTTCATTAAACCTTGCAAATATTTCATTTTCATAAAAAAACCAGTGAGAAAAGTTTGAGAATTTGAAAAATATGATAAATTATGAAATTAAACAAAAAGATTATAAATAAATGGTTGAAAATATGTGTAATCTTGATAAATCGGTTTATTAAAGTCATAATTAACATTTGTTAAAATATAACAAAATCTGGAGTTACGTTGTGGTTGTAGTACAGGTTCTTGCCTCTTCGGAAGAAGATTTAAAAGGACATACTCGAATTTTAACTTAACTTATGTTTTACGTAGGGTCCGACATATATGTAGTCTTATCATACACGTTAGGTGAGAAACTGTTTTCACGGCTTAGTCTCATGACCTCGAAGGCACAAAACAAATTTTAACATGTGATATGTTAAAAATTAATGTAGTTTAATAGTAAAAATAAACAAATATGCGTGCTACTATTCTAAAACATCTGTTGAAATCAAGAAAACTTAAAATTGAATGTAATATATATCTTGGTACTTTCTTAAAAAACATATTGACTACGATCAATGTTATATTTTTTTTATGACGACAATTCCCACACTCATTCAAGTATTTATAATTCTATATTACTATTAATATACATCAAACTTTCATAGGTAGAACTCGTACTCATAACCTCAAGAGAGCATCATCACGCCAACTTAAAATGACATTGTTGTAGACGCAACTCCACACCCCAATCACTGTCATAACTCATATTACAATATAATTCAAAGTCTGGAGTTAATTATTAATTATTGGAGCCAAAATATACAATCTGAATATTTATATAACAAGAATTTAAGTTTAAAAGTTTAATATATTATAAAATTCAAATTAAATAAATCTTAAAAACTCAAATAAACAAAATAAGAGTTTAAGCGTATTAATATATAAATGTTGTTGAGACATAAACTTTAAGCAACTAAATATACTTAATTGAGTTTATTTGAATTAAGAGCAAAAGATTTGACATAACAAGAAATTTAAAACTTGTCCAAGACCATTGGAAAAGCTTACAACGTTCGGGAAAAAAAAGATTGGTAGTGAAATAAAAGAGCAATTTCTGAAAAAATTATTGTTCTTTAAATCAAATGGTGTCATGAGATTTTTTAAGGTGAATATATCTGTTTTCGAACTCAGATAAGTCAAATATAAATCTACTACTTCGAATCAAATTGGATCATTGTATTCTTCTAAACTCACAAAAGAGGAGGTTTTCCGAAGGCGTTCGATGAGATACAAATACTAGGAAGATTAGTAGTGATATAAGATGTAGTGCATTCATGTAACTATATATTAGACCATGGTGTTATTGCATTTGGATACAGAACAACTCATGATGGTATGAAGCATTTGATAGTCAATGGGTGGCGAAAGAGACGATAGCATCAAATATTGTCTATGTCGTATGGTATGGATTCGTTAAATTTAATCCACCAACCTAATGTTGAAGAAATTGTGCAAGATCTTTGCTCGCACTATAATTTACCTCACAAATCCAAATCTTGATGGAATATGTAACTATGTTTATATATATATATATATATATATATATATATATATATATATATATATTTGTAAGGTAACTTGTGTAAGTTATAACTACTCCATTAGTGATATATAATCTTTTCAGCAGGTTTTATGATATATCAGGCTTCATAAGTTTCATGAAATGTTGTTTTCACTAAGTTATGTAAAAAGGACTCGAGTAAAAAAGAATTATGTGCATCCTTATTAATGTCTATGGTAACTTAGTAACATTGTTGATCGTCTTTTATAAAATAACATGAGTTTAAATTCTTATTAATGTAATTAGGTTAGATAATATTTAAGAGTAAAAAAATATAGTTAAAGAAGACTCATTAATAAAGCCTTTAAGATTCCAAAACCTAAGGATCCGAGGTCTTAACCTTGTACTTTATGATGAAATGACATGTTACAAGCAAGATAATGACATCTTATACAAACGTTAAATCCAGGGCCTTGAATCTCTGGTTTTTAAACATAACAATTTTTTAAATAATCACTCTTAAAAGAACACATTGGTTTCATAAAATCTCAATGAGAAGGGTGTAATTTGATATTTTAGAAGAAACTTTATATGGTAATATCTTGATAAATGTACTCATGATCGGAAAAAACATATATTTGTGGATAGTTAATTAACAACAATAATCTTATGAGTATATTTCATTTTCACCTTTTAGGTACATACTCTAAAAAATACCAAAGTATGTTTTTTTGTTTTAATTATACATTGAAAATCTTTCATGTCTAATGTTAGCTACTGATTTCGTTATGATAGTATATTTCTTATTAAAAATTTCTATTAAATGACCATTTACTCTTGTTAATAAAAAAGTGCAATAAAAAACAAACCATAACTCTCTTCCCCCTTTCCCCATGACTCTCTACTCTATTGTTCAACACTTATAAATATGACTTCAAAGAAGAATAGCACTTGCACCAACGATTCAGCACCACCTCCTTAGTGACAAACATTTTTTCATCGTGATAGTTTTGTTGGGGTGACGATCAACTGTTGATGAGAGGCTAATGTTGTAAAGATTACCGGTTACCAATACGATTGGTTTGGAACATTGGAACATCATATCCTTATTCTTTGCGAAAAACCACCAAAATCATATGGATTACAAAAACAATCATCGAAGAGCGAAGGGCATTTAGTGAACATGCCAAACTTGTTGATACATGGATACAAACCCTCACCCACCATTTTGCTTTCATGTTAATAAGGTAAATTGATTACTTAACGTAATTTTAAAGAAATTTAATGTCAATACGTGAAAAAGATGATTTTGGTTATAAACATCAAACATAAAAGATGTTTAATATAATGATAAAAACGAATGACGAAATTCGTAATTTTTGACAATAAATATTCCTAACAACTTATTGCATTTTGTTGAGAAATACCACTTCATTTGTTATAATTCATACCTTGGATATTCTCTTATATTTTTAATCTTTTTCTTTCTTTTCTTTTGTGCTGCATTTTGGACTCGGACTGATGTTAGTTGGCTTCTTGAATGCGGGTTGTTGTGGTGCTCCGAAGTGAAGGCCCATGTCGCGGTTCCTCTCTAAAGATCACATGGGTCATGGGTTAAGATGGTTCATCCGGTTGTGTTGTTGGAGCCTATTTAGTCTCGTTTAGGGTAGAGAGTTGGACACATATCATATTCACACTCTTTTCGGTCATTGATTCTCTCGGCTCATTATCGCCTCTCAATTCTAGTATTCTAGGGTTTCGTCTCATCGACAATTCCTGTTGTTCTTATCTCTTATTTTGAACAAATCATCACGTTGATGATTTGTATATTAGATTTGTCGATCTTGTTTATGATATCATATTGTTTTGGTTCTCATTGTGTTCTGTTTGGTTCTCTATGGAGATTATCATTCTGTGACTAGGGGAGTTCAAAAATATCCGAATCCGAGAATCCGATCCGAAAATCCGAATCCGAATTTTCGGATATCCAAAAATTCGGATTTGGATTCGGATAGTGATTTTCAAAAGTTTCGGATATTCGGATATCCGATTATCTGAAAACTAAAAAATATTTGTTTTATTTTTTGAATTTTAGATATATTTTTACTTTAGGTTGAGATTTTTTTAGTTTATATTGTGACTTTTATGTTATAAGTTAGTTTTTTATGTTATTTTTATAATATTGTCTGTTTAATTATTATAAAAACTAAAAAATAAAAAAAATAAAAAATGAATTTCGGATATCCGAATCACTATCTGAATTGGTATCCGAAATTTCGGATATACAAATTTCAGATATCCAAAAATTCAGATACGGATTCGGATAGTGATTTCCACTATCCGAAATTTTCAAATATTCGACTTTGAACACCCCTATATGACCACTTGGTATAATTTATTTCTTTATTTGTTTAGACTCAACCGCATATGTCAATGAATGTTGCCTACTTTTTAAACTTTAAAGTTAATTAAACGCGTAAACAACTAAGCATGTTAATTGTTATCAATTATAAAAAAAAAAGGTGACAGAGTGGAAGTTTTATTATGGTGGTATGTTGGACGTCACATGGTAGTAAGAATATAACGTAACAAATGACGTGGGTGTCCCTTATCTTGCGACTTCTTTCATGTCTAAGAGACTTATCAAATATTGAATGAATTTTATATAATATGATTTAAAACCATTTAAATTCATTTAAATCCGTCAACGTAGTTTCGCTGTTGATTTTTTTCGTTACTTTCATTCAATAGGTTTCAAAAATTTCAACTCGTAAAATAGTGCTACATAAAATTAAATGATAAAATTTAAAACTATATATGTTTTTTTCTTTCTCCTATCTTTTTCGTCTCGACTAAACTATTTTCTTCAAAAAAGCTAACGTGTAGTGTATATACGCTACCTTGTATATATATATATATATATATACACGTATATTTATATAGTGTATATGCATATATACATATACACAAAATGGTACCAGTATCATATTTTTTTTAAATTTAAATCTCAAATATATTAAATTCGTCATGCATTCTAGTTAATTTATTTAATAATTAGAAGAGTTAAAGTGGTTTTTGCCATTTTTAAATTTATTATTGATTCTACAAATACGTCACTCATATATAAATTTATTTATAAAATAACAAGAACACATAAACACAAACGAATACATATGTGTGAACACATGTTAACGTTATAACGCAAAAACACTGGCGGAGCATAGTTAAGACCGCCCCCACCCCCCTCCCCCCGCTCCTCTCTTTTTTTCGTCGGTAGTATTAAACTTTAGTCCGGTAGTGTAAATTTTTATATAAAACTCAAGTTTGTCCTCCTAACAAAAATTATTTTTGCACCCGCCCCCGTACGAGAGTTTTCAAGCTTCGCCACTACGCGTAAACACAGTAATATGTTGTATGCGACAAGTTGTTTGAAAATCTAATTTGCGACCTAAACAAACATATCATGAAGAAGTCATGAAAAATATCATCATAAGTCTTCTTCTTTTTTTAAAAAAAGATAAAAGTAAAAATAATTAAAGTCATATTTGTGTGTGAACACAATTAACTATAAATTAATCCTTAGCGTTTGAAGTCATATATACCGAAAGACAAACATGTGCATCTCTTCAGACATGAAGGGGCCAACGGTTATCGTGCGCATTAGTTAACAATAAAATATGATCAACGAATCACAAGAATCGGATTGATCTAATGATCATCTATGTATGTATAGTAGTAACTAAAAAATGATATCAAAATGATTGTTAATCAACTTAATTCAGAGTTAATCAAAATAATATGTGATTACACTACAAGTAACGTCTTGACCTTAAAATATTTGTTAGAATATAAATAATATGTTTCAACTTAATTCAGAGTTAATCAAAATTATATATGTATGTATAGTAGCAACTAAAAAATGATATCAAAATGATTGTTAATCAACTTAATTCAAAGTTAATCAAAATAATATGTGATTACACTACAAGTAACGTCTTGACCTTACAATAATTGTTAGAATATAAATAATATGTTTCAACTTAATTCAGAGTTAATCAAAATCATATATGTATGTATAGGAGTAACTAAAAATGATATTGTGACTCATACTATAAAAGCTAAAATAACTTGATGTCTTCATCAAAATTTAATATTTTTTATTTAACTTATGTAATACATAAGTTTCTATCCTAATTAATATAAAACGATAGAAAATATATATCGGTGTCATATGGGACGCGTAGTTCCAACCTTAATTCGCTACTATATATGACAGAGTCATTTGCTTTGCTTAAGCTAAACATAATATAACATGAGGTAATATTAATTAAATGAATTAATGGAGTCCCAAAGCATGACATGCATGTGTACGATTGCATGTCTTGTATTCTTATTACATGTTTCATTAATTAAGCTTCAACATAAGAATCGAACATTAATTAGTGATACCATATACGTGTATGTATATTTGCTTATGCATCTATATCTTTTGATTTTCATTTTATTCACTTTTGACTTTTAAGTTGCAACTTAAAGATCACATGCATGCAAGTAGACTTGTAACGCTCCACGTTGGATGTGCACATGTTAAAGTAGTTGACACAATATAGAAGCCTTATATTAGGGAGTAGTATGCGGGGATATTTTGACAACTATTATACCATATTATTATAAAGAGTAAAATGTCATTGTTATTCATAACATTTTGTTTAATTTATTATTTTAATTCAATTTTTTTTATCATTTCAGTCACTGTGATTTACCAAGTGTTGTCATTTACATCCACTCCACTAACTTCGTTAAGTTTTCCGTTAAATATGATGATATTTTAGTCTTTTTAATACCCTAATTGTCCAATTAAAACAAAATTAATCAATAAAATATTCAATTAAAACTAAAATAAAAATATGAAGCAACTAGTGAGACCAGACGCTTCAGTTTAAAAGTTTTGGTTAACGTTAACTATAGAAACTCATCTACTACCGTGTTGTATTAAAAAAATAAATAATAATTATTTAGTACTATTAAAAAAATAATTATTTGAAATATAATAAAAATTTATTAACAAAACATTTTAAAAACCAAATTATTTGAAATATAACGTTTTTTAATACAAAAATTTTAATAATTTTTTTGGAGAGTTAAAAAATATATATTTTTTAAAACAAAATTTTGAAAAAATAGTGTTATTATTTAATTACTTAATGGTTAATTATATGTAATTTTAAGCATATTTTATCTCAAAAAATTATTTTTTAATTTTTAATATTACTAAATAATTATTATATAATTTTTCATACAACATATGCAGTAGACGAGTTTCTAAACTAGTTAGCGTTAATCAAAAATTTTAAATTGAAGCGTTCAGTCTCACTTGTTGCTTCATATTTTTCTTTTTAGTTTTAATTGAATATTTTATTGATTAACTTTGTTTTAATTGGACAATTAGAGTGTTAAAAAGACTAAAATACCCTCATATTTAACGAAGAAATTAACGGAGTTAGTGAAGTGGATGGAAATAACAACATTTGGTAAACCACCATGACTGAATTGGCAAAAAAGAAGTTTTTGGATTGAAATGAAAAATTTAATAAAACGTCAGGATGAAAATAACATTTTACTCTATTATAAATATAGGAATTACTATATCTGTCATTATAACTTGTAAAATTACATATTTTGTCAACTTATGCTTGAAAAGCATTGCACATTGTGTATTGCAAACATATATATTTTATTAAATATGTAATTTTGTAAGTTTATAAAAGGATATGCTATACGTAATTCCCTCTGTAATAGATTAGGAATGTCCAAACCCGAGAACCCAAAAGTTTATTAGGACCTTAATTATGAAACGGCATAAGTTGGGTTGTTTTGACGTGTTTATCCTAGTTGAAAATGAGCCTAATCGATGAAGAACGAACTAGAACTAGAAGAACCGAAAAATATAAAGCTAATGTTCCCCCAAAATGATTTTCTATAGATGATGCATAAAACAAGTTAAGTAAAAGTAGCTTTCGAAAAATATAAAGCAAATGTTCCCAGAAAATGATTTTCTATAGATGATGCATAAAACAAGTTAAGTAAAAGTATTTTTTTTTTCTTTTTTTAGTAATGTGTGAAGTGATTGTGTCGACCTTTTTAAGCCTGAGTTGATCACGATATTATAAATAACAAAATCTTCAAAACTGCTAAAATGAAAAACATGTATTTTTTACTTTTTCAATTCAATTCCATATCTTTTTTTTAAATAATAACTTTTATATATTTGATTACTTCTTAAAAATATCATATCGCAAGATCAAAATTTTTATTATATTTTTCTTAGCTATAATACTATTTTATCTCTCAAAAAGTTAATTCTTCATGAAATCATTAATAACCGTTGATATAACGTGTGTAATTAGTTATATGTTGCTTATTATAAATTTATAATGATGGTAGTTATTTACCTTCATTGCATAAACATAAAAATATGCTGCGTAATAATACATGTTCGAGCACGAATTTTGCTTAATTATGTATATGTGTTGTGTAATTATCATCAGTGATTAACTAATTATACAATTATACAAATGTATATACCGCTCATCACATAATCACGTGTTGATTCCTAATGAATTTGACAAAAATAAAATAAAATAAAATCTTTGGGGAACATATCGATCTCTAGATATGTGTTTCGTGTTTGTACGTGGGTATTTATATAAAAAAGTGCCTAGATTTAAATATGCAAGGTTTAATCTATATCATTCACTTATTATTAAAGTTAAATAAAAATTAATTATTTGTACAAAGTTAAATGATTATTCTTAAAGCATGTTTTTAATTCGACCAAACCCTTTGCAATGCACGCAAGCGTAATGACGTATATATGACGTAGAGTTGACTAGCTAGAGATCTTGAAACTTAAGCAAAGGCTCAAAGCTCTATATATATACATACGTATATATGCCTCCTATTGTTCATGTTATACTTCTTAATTTTCTTCTAGCTCTTCTCAAAATGATGGTATTTGCATCCACACATATATTCGTAGTACTCGCTTCTATCATGGATACAACAAACTGATCAAAGGATTATGTTTGTTGTAACATACAACAAACTGATAGGGTAATCATGTTGAAACCAACTAAACAATTCAAATCGAAGCAGGTTGCCGTGTTCTGCTGGTTTGAAATTTGGATGGTTGGTTTACAATGTGGTTTTAATGGTTTAACAGTCAAGCTTGTTGTTTAAAATTTTTAGAAGTGGATTTTTTTACCTAGTATATTTAAATTTTTTTAATATTTGTATTATGCACTTGCATAAATTACACGATATTCATAAATCATTTTTAAAATTAATACAAACTCACACTTGTAAATAGGTGAAGTAAAACGCTAAAACTAAAGAGTTTGGGCAACCCTAACAATCTAAGAGGTTTGATTAGTTTTCATTTCCTGGAACTATAGTTAGCACTTCGGTCTAAAATAGACGGAACAAATTATGTAGTTTGTGATAGAATTTTGGGTTGCTTGTTGATTATTATGCATAATGAATGCAGCAAAAGATTGTGATTAAGATTCAGCCCAAGTGTGGAAAATGTCGAACGAAAGCCATGATGGCCGCAGCCAAAGCATTAGGTAATACATGTAGATCTATTTATTCGGTTTTATTATTTTATTTTTTATCCTTTTGTTTGTCCTTTTTAAGTATTAAAATCTTCTCAAAGAAAAAATATTTGTGTTTAGGTGTGAGTTCGGTAGAGATACAAGGGGAAAACAAGAACCAGATGGTGGTGATAGGAGACGGGGTAGATGCTGCGGCATTGACATGTTCGGTGAGGAAGAGGGTCAAGAATGCTTCACTTGAAATGGTTGAAGAAATGTAGCTTGTTTTAAGAGGATGATCAAAACTAGATTTGTTACAAGAATAAAAAATTGTGTTAATTAAGATAATATTAATTAGGTTATATTAGTTGGCATTGCTAATGGTGTTTTTCTTTAACAAAACAAAATCCTAAGATGAAAGATTCTTGTCCTCTAGTTAAGATTGTCCGGTGAATTATGAAATTCAAGTTATTAATGTACCATAACTTGGCATTTTCTATTTGTAAGTGTATGGTAATTATAATATAATAAAAATATACTAATTACTACGTGTAACTAATTTCCAAGTTGACCCTGCGTATAGTGGCGGATCCAAAATTATTTTTTACGGAGAGTGGAAATTTTTAAAAGTCGTTTAGCTATTACACTATAATATAAGGAAAACTTCATAGAAAAGTAAGCAAATTTTAATAGTGTTACAATTAGTTTACTCATATTTTATTTATTTTAATCGGATCAGTACATTTTAAAAAATGTTCCAATTGGTCACAAATATTTTTATTTGTTCCAAACAGTTCATGAAAGTTTTAAGAGTGCTATAAAGAGGTCACTCGTCTTTTTTAATTGTTTTAATTAATTCTCAATATTTTTAAAAATAATTCAGTTATTTTATAAATATTGAAATTTATAAAAAAAATCCAATTTTTTTTAACTTTTTTGCAACTTATGAATAAACTAATTAGAACAATCCTGTAATCTGATTGAGATGAAAATTTTTACTATTAACCTAATCGGAACAAAATTTTTACTATTAACCTAACTGGTACAAAAAACTTTATGAGTGATATGATTAGAACAATTCTAAAACTTGATTACTATTTTACAAAGTTACCCCTATAATATATTTTTCAATCCGGTTCGGGTCGGATATGGTTTATTACTAAGAAACATCATTAAAACGGTCTTCACACTCTTCTATTTGCATACACACACGCGCACGCACGCGTGCACACACACACATATACATATATATATATATATACATATATATACACATATATATACATACATACATACATACATATATATATATATATGATCAAAAACCATATTAAAGCAATTAAACTCATAAAAGTTGTTATATACGATGCTTAAAGTAATTATACTCATAAAAGTGATAAATGTTGATATTGAATATATTTTAAGCAATTGTATTTATACTTATTTTTAGAACTTTTCTCAAACTCTTTAATATTGATAATGTTTAACGTGTTTGAGAACAATGTCGGACAATATATATAACATTTAGTCTCTTATATCTTGAAACCAATATAAATTTAGCTTGTTTAATAGTTAAAAACATGTATTTCAATATAATATTTTTTCCTTCATACTAACTACTTTATTATTTGAGGATGAAAGAACCAAAAATCTACTCGGTTACAAACCCCGGTTATGAGAAAATATGTTTCATTGGACAGTGGCCCCGTTGAAGTTCCACCACGACTATATGCTTGTGACATTTTTGCTCTTTATTCTGTTTCAAAAGTTTAACGGGGATGATTGTAAATATTTATAGGGGTGGTCGGGATTTACCCATATATATAACACTTGAAAATAAATCTTAGGGTGAACGGCTGCCCCTACCTTACAAGGCAGGTATGCTCATTCCCACGTATAGTATTTCGATTGAGGATTATAGCTTTACACTCTAACCTGGAAAGAGGCTGGAAGTTTTATATTTACATGATCAAAGATAATATATATTGTTGGATTAGTAATTTCAATGATCAAAGAAAATACCATCTGAATCAGGTAATTATATATACACGGTGTATAGACACTAGATGCAAACGATGGGGTGTGATCACACACAAAACTATCTATAAGATTATATATATTGTTGGATTAGTCTATTTCATCCTTCATATAACATAGAGTTATTAAATGTGTTCGATCAAATGCTACTACATACGAGTATACATATATAAGAGATTAACCGATCTATTGCATCCTTCAGACCTCTGCAGACCTAACTGTGTCTTTCTATTCATTTTGTTGCATTATACATGTATTTTTAAGTTTTGACATATTTTTTTGTTTATACACTTCATTCATATTTAGATGATTAAGCTCTTTTCGGTTTTATAACTTCTATTTATACAAACTCACAGATTTTAATATAAACCAAAGTTTTATTATTTTTCTTTTTGACGGCCAAAGTTTTATTATATATTTTTGACATTTTTCCTATAATTATATATCACCATGTTCTTAAAAAGTATAGTAATATCATATACTTGTATCACACGTTGATCGCTTCCACATGTTAATTTAGATCACATAAAAGTCAAGTAGTTGACCAAAACACGAAGTCATATATAATATCAGAGACTAGTAGGTAATTAAGTCAACCATCAAGTTGAAGGGGTGTGTGTATTTAAGTATTTAACAAAGATAAACAACTAATTTTGCTTATATAAAATCTTTATCCTTTATATAAACCTTCGGTTTCTTTAGCAAAGTGAAATCATAGCCAAGGAAATTGAGAATATCTTAGGTTTTCACTCGTTACAAGAAATAAGGGCTATCGCGACGATATTTGTCGTCGCAATAGGTTCGGTTTGTCGTCGTCATAGGCTATGGCGACGACATGTCGTCGCCATAGACCTAGTCATTACAGTCTTGTCCGCTATAGCTTATTTTTGAGTCGTCGTCAAAACCCTTGTCGTCGTAGAGGTCTATCCCGACGACATGTTGTTGCCACAAAGTTGTCAGCACAAAATTTTCATATTGTATTTTAAATTAAAAATATTTTTTTTTCAGCCTATGACGACAACATGTCGTCGCCATATGTCCAACTAATTTTAATTACTTTAATACAAATAAAAATAAAAAAAATTAAAAACCCTATGGCGACGACATGTTGTCGCCATAACCTGGAAATTTTTAACTGTTTTTTATATTTTTTAGTTTTTTTAATATTTAATTTATAAATTGTTTTTATATTTTC
>BJCM01041875.1:0-21732 GCA_018326385.1 Flaveria bidentis | reverse complement strand
TGATGTACTGTTCCATAAAGCTGGTCACCTTTCCGTTGCATCTCTGTAAAGTCACCAACTTACATGAGTTGGTGAAAAGGTCCATGCTTTTGGTAACTATACATTGAGGTTTTGAGTCTGTAAACTTTCTACTTCATGTACTTTATCCTTTTTGTAATAGATAAGGATGTGAACTATGACATGTCATAGTCACTAGTCAAAAGGCAATCTGCCTTTTGACTTTACATTTAATTTTGTTTGTGTCTAGTCAATTGTATCTAGCTGGTTTTCAAAGTATAGCCGGCTGTAGGATGTAGTATAAGTATCTCATGTTCTTGTATCTTTATGATATGCTTTGTAACACTTGTAATAGAACATAGAGAAAGCAATATACTGCAATCTTGAAAACCATCTCACTGTATATTTTGCTCTTGTATTCTGTCTCTCATATTACTTGTGTTCTTAGTGTCTTATTGTGGTTAATCCAGTATTACTGTTTGATTAAGTTTGGTTAATCTCCTATTTGTGTTGTTGTGTTGTAATTGACCCCTTCACCGGTCCTGCAGGAAAGGCGGTGGCGAACGGCGGTGGAGCGGCGGTGGTGAAGTGGCAGTTCAAGTAGTGGTGATTTTATATTCTTTTGTTTTTAATTAGTTTAAGAATATTTTGATCATTTAAAAAAAGTTAACATAAAGTCAACTCTCCATCCATGTGAGGAACAATTATGTTACGTTTTGACAAATAATTAAATCAATCTTATAATTTTTCAAATCTAGGGACTAGAGTGAAAATACTTTCATGTAATTATGGATATACTAATTAGTAAGTTTTCTATGCATTGTAAGTTGTATTTTATGATTCATGGGTAGTACCCAATTTGTTTTTATTTTTTTAATCTTTAACTTTTTTATTCTAACCCAATACTTTTATATTTTTTTATAATTTAGGTTGAATAAATTTTTACTTTCAACTTTTGCCTCTATACTTTTCATATTTTACAAATTTTCGTTTTACGTCTCGGCCTAAATTTTATTAGTTAACACGTTGTAACGTGCATGTATGGTTTAATATTTTTTCGTCTACTTTTCATTCGATTTATTTTTTTCCATTTTTTTTTGTTTTCTTGGTGTTCAATAACGGTGGTGTGCCATTAGTTTTACTTGACACAGTTTTATGCATGCCGCCGCAACGCGGAGCCCAATACTAGTTAACTCTAAAATTAATATAGTTTTCAAAATACTTTAACCCAAACCCAACGACGTCCCTTCTCGAACCACTTCGTAGAAGCCCACCATCACAACCAATACGCATCGTCACCACCGCTCACCTTTGTACCATAGATTCTAGAAACCTCCATTATACATCTGACCTTCCACAGAGCTACCTACGAACCGTCGGGCACCACCTCTACTCCGCTTTATCATCGTTGTTGAACACCAAAATCTAAAACCCTCTAGCCTATCTTTGACTGATTTCAAAAGCGTGGGATTTTAATAAACAAGATCTCGATGTGTTGGGTGGTCTTGTCCACTATTGACGAGCGATAGGTGGGGTGGTTGTGGTCTATTTGTGTTCAATGTGTGAGATTGTTTGGGTGTTGGGTGCGTTGGAGGAAAAACAAAGATAGAGTAGATTGTTATATAGGACCAGATGTATTATCACAATAGACCTTTAGTTGTTACATAATAAAATTTTAATAAATTAGATCTAAATAAAAAGAAAATATTTATGTAGTAATTTGTTAGGGGTCCCAAAAGGGAGATGTTAGTAAAATGATGTACCCTCTTATTAAATGGTTGCAGGTTCAATTTTTTTTAAAAAAAAGTATTATTTTATTGATTTTACAAGTAGATGATGTGTGTATTTGACAATAAAACAAAAAGGTGATAACTTGTGAGAAGTTAATTATGTGTGAACTATTTTTCTGTAAAGAGATACTTTGATATTAAATGACGTACTGCTATAAGTTAAAATCTTACGAACCGTAAAAATGATAATTTTAACATTAAAGTATCTTTGTAAAAGTGTTTGTTTTCACATGTGAAAGTATTATGTTTGTTCAAATAAATTTATGTTTTCAAAAGTGAAAAATAGGTTAATTACACGTCGCGCGTTGACGCGACATTATACTTGACATGAAACTATATATTACAATCGACCTAACTCGTTTCCAAACTAACTCTACGTCAATACATAAAGTAAATTGAATTTATACCGTTCAACAAAAACGTTTAATATTTGACCTAACTCTTTTCCAAAAAAAGTTTATTGTCGAAACATAGACTTACAATCACTCCGACCGTTTCCGAACTATATTAGCATCCAAACGTATAGTAAATTAAAACGTATTATACTGACTCGACGTGTTTCCAAATAACCAATGTCGAAACATAGGCCAACTCAAAGCGCAAGTAAAAATAAGCACGAAAACGTTTTATATCTGACCACATTCATTCATGAACAAATATTATATCAAAACATTAACATATTTCAAAATGTAGGCAGTCTTAAATGTATAGAGTTAAGCTTGGAAACATTTTATAATTGACCCAAGTCGTTTTTAATTACGTCTAAACGTAGACGGACTTGAATTTATATTGCAAGGGGTAAACTCGGAACTTTAGAAACTTAAAGGGGTTAAAGGGACACGCGTCGTGATGAAGTATAGACTACAAGCAACCTGACTCATCATTAAACTAATTGTATATCAAAACATAGAGTAATTTAATTTTATATTATCAGATGATAACGTAGTAAACAAACATAAAAATTAGCATGTGCGTCGATACCGTATATGACGTGATAAAGTATAGACTACAATCGTCCTTAATTCGTTTTAAAACTAAATTTATGTCTCACATTTATGTTAATATATCATATTTGACTTAACTCACTTTCAAACAAAACATACATCGAAACGTAAACTAATTCACAATTTATATTCGTCTCACTTGTTTTCCAATTCTTTTTACATAAAAACATACACAATATACCTACACGTACATACAAATAAGAACGTGATATTTTTTTCTACGTAAATATGTACAAAAGGTAATTATGAGGCTTTTTAACGTCAAATTAACATTTTATAAACTCATAAATTTTGAATAATTAAAAATTTTAAATTTAAAAGTTGAGGAGCGAAAGTTGAACCTTTCTTTTTAAGATAAGAAAAAAAATGTAATTGTTAAATTATGTTTGAATTAATTAAATGTTTTTGAGAGTTGGAATGATAGAATTAAATAATTGTTTTTAAAGTTAGAAGGAAGGAAAGAAGAACTAAAAATAATGCAAGGACTCGAACGAAGACCCCATTTAAAAGCTTATGACCTTAACCAACTAAGCTAGATGACATTTGCTTTATAGTCATGTTTGTCAAAAAAATTAAAAGTAATTTTTTGACTTTTGAAAAAGTAAAAAGATTAAAATACCCCTTCAAAAAAGTTAAAAAGTTAAAATTTTTGATTTTTTAACTTTTTTGAAGGATATTTTAGTCTTTTGAAAGTAAAGTGAAAACATAAAGTGAAAACGGGTGGCCCAGGATGCTTATGACCTTAATCAACTAAGCTTATGACCTTAAGCAACTAAGCTTATGACCTTAACCAACTAAGCTTATGACCTTAACCAACTAAGCTTATGAACTTAACCAACTAAGCGTAAAGTGAAAACGTAAATATATATCTTAAAAGCAAAGTCGGGTGGCCCGTGATGATTTCACTTTACGTCTAAATATAAATACGGCATTTAATACCTAAAGCGTATAATTGAAACCATTAATGTCAACAAAATAATACTCGGAACTTTTTTGAAGTTTAAATATCGCAAGTATAATTTCTTGCGATTGTTTTGAATAATAACTTAAATTGGTGATATGCTTTAATTACAAACTATATAAAAAATAAATCTTAACTTTATAAAAGCTATGTAATACAAGTGAACAGTGATATAAGGTAATGACACACACAATCTTAAGGTTGGATCATGCAAGTTTTGAACGCTTTTTTAGGGTTTGTTTTAAGCCTATTTTTAACGTACGAACATGTCTATTTAAATAGCTGAAATTTAAAGCGCGGTCTGAAAACGATAGCTTAAAACTAGTTTGATTAGAAGCCAAGCTTACTCCACTTGAAATGCTTATTTAACTAAACCACCTCGGTCCGGCTTCTTTAAACTTGAGCACTTTTAATTTTGGTTGGTATTGTTTATTTTTAGTTATATATATGTATGTACTAGGTTAGTACTTCGTGTACTACACGGGTTGAATAAATAAAATATTAACTAGTTTTTAAACAAATTGTTTTTTAAGTGTCATTTGTAATAATTTATTTATTATAACTTTGTAATTTTATTATTTTTGTTTCATAAGATTTTTATTTTTAAAAGCCTCAGGTTTTAATATATATTGTGTTTTTTAAATGTTTGATATTTTTTTGAAAAAAAATATTTTTTTATAAAAAAATTATTTCTTTACAAATTGGATTTGTAGAAAGATCTATTTAAAAAAATATATTTGTAATATGAAAATAATTAAATAATATCATTTGTAGTTAATGTAATATTTATTAGAAGAGATAAGCGGAAAAATAAAACTTAGTAGCTCTATATTTATGACAAGTGGCATACAAAAATATTTTTATTGGTATTGATAGATTGATAGATAATTAGATCAATTAATTGTATGTTTGAAAATTGATTTTGGTGAGTCAAAAATTTCATAAAATAAAAATCCACTTAATCAAATGAGTTTTAATTAGAAAGCATTGTAATTTCTAGAGAAATATAGAGATAGTAGTGATTGCAAGTTGACAAAAATAAGTTTAAATGTTATTTAATGTATGATCGATAACTTATATATTAATATTAGAAAGTATATAATCCTTAAATATTTGATACTTTGATTTGATAATCTGATAAATATATTATAATTGGATTAATTAATATATGATTAGATGAAACTTTTATGACATAATATACACGATTAAATGTTAAATGGAATTTTAGAAAACAATACTGGAACAAAGAAAAATTTATAGATTATTAAGTCATAATACTAACTGTTAAATGGAATTTGAGGAATAATACCGTAAAAGTTGAATTAATATATGGTTAGATGGAATTTTTATGACATAATATAAAAGGTTAAGTGAAAGCCACAAATTGTAATTTAAATTAGTATGTAAGTATGGTAATATATTTAAATAAAATGTTTATTAGTATGGTAAACATTTAATATATTAAAAACTTAAAAATAAAAATGGTCTAAGAGTGTGACACATGTTAAATTGGTGGTTTAAGATATTGACATGTGGCTTTAAAAACCTTGTTTTATTAGAGTTTATAGATTATAGATGTATGTATGTTTGTGAGAGATAAATATTTGTTGCTAGTTTACTCGTCTCGTCGCTTTTTGATAATAATTATTTAAATTTTAGTTTAAACCCAATTTTAATCAAAATATCTAATGTTGTCCACTTATAAAAACCAGCCCTATGAATTTCAAATAACCCATAACTTAAATCATACTTGCAAGAAATCTTGAAAAAATTCACTCGAAATAAGCTTGTGAGCCGGCTCGAATCTAATCATTTGTAAACCAAGTCGAGCTTGGCTCGACTACAAACCAAGCTAGATCAATTCAGCTTATTTACAAACCAAACTGAGTTGAGTCAAACCCAAGTTCGACTTGTGAACAATTCTACATATGAGAACATCTAAAGAGTAATAATTTATGCTTGAACTTGGTTTATTTATTTGTTTGTGTATATATAGAGTTATTTATACATAAGCTTGAGCTTGGTTTATTTTTTATCTATATATAAAGTTATTTATACATAATGTTAGTCTTAATCATATATATGTTAATCTATTGTTTTTTATCATGATTATATGTGTAAAAATATTTATTTTACATGTATGTATAAAAGCTCATTAAGGTTGTGACTCTAGTCATGTTCAATATATGAAGCTCACGTTGTTTATTAAATTAGACATGTAACATTTATTATAACTTTAAAGTACTAAAGCACAAGCTACAAACCTCTAATACATAATTTCTTTATTGTCTCTTCTATATATTTTAATTCACATCTCCTACACTTTTATTGGATTTATTTCACTCTTGTTATTTCATGTTCAATTCTTTCTTTATAACCGAACCTAACTTTTAGTTTTAAAACCTTATACTTAATCGTACAGTTTGCTTACCTTTAATCGTTGTTTCAATGTTAACTTTTTTCACAAAGTGAATAACCATAATTTACATATTTTATGCGTAGCAGAGGGGTTGGTTAATATATTATCTAGTATTTTTACAACTTTTAAACATTTATATAATAAAAATATATTTTTTTATCTATAAATAAACAGGTTATTAGAGCATTCACGGTACGTTTTTATATTTATTTGAGAGTTTTTTTTATTTTAGAGAATTGTTGTAAGTTGTTTATGAGTGTAAGATAAAAAAATTATTGTTCAACAATATTTGATGAATCACTATTTGACCCTTATAAATATTGTTTTTAATATTTGTGAGTGCAGTAGAAAAAAAATACTAGAAAATATTATTTAATTAATAAATAGAAAAAATAATAATTTGTGGATTCTAATATGGAGATACCCACTTGGATAAATCGACATCTCCTATACGTTGTGTATAAGTCCATACACAACGTATAGGGTCGAAAACATTGAAAATAAGGAAAAAGCAAGAGGGGTTGTCAGGGGGCTATACGTCCCATATAACCCTATACAACCTCCTATATAACATATATGGATTATACAACGCGTATAATAAATTTCGACACTAAATGTAAGAAAAAATTCAGGAGGCTGTTAGAGATACATCCCGTATAAAACTACGAATTATGACCCATATATGCGTTTGGGACAGATAAAACTTTGAGATGTTAATTTATAATTTTGACGTGTAAAAATACTCCCAACCTAATTTTTAATATTATTAACGAGTACAATAAATACGAGCAGAAAGAACGACTCGGGTCAAAATATATCTTCCCTTTCTCACCCAACGTACAATCGGACCCCACACCGGATCCTTCACCATCCCCACTCGCATACTCCCACTCTCCTTCACGCGCCACCACCACCACCCCCAACACCCACCAACACTAAAACCCAGTTTCAAACACCCCACCGGCGACGCCACCACACGTCCCATACAAGCGCGTAGGATCCACCTGCGAATCAATCGTAACCGCCTAATTTAATTTTCATTTGTAAGGGAAAAAAAAGAGAGGCTGTAGCTCACGCCTTCAACGCCACCACAGTACCGCCACCCTCCCAAAACGACGACGTACCACACCACCCTTTTCACCCTCCTGCTGCCACAAAGATATTATGACACACACACACAGACGCACTCTTTCTACAAACAGAGGTGTTTTTGTGTGTGTTTTTCTGTGTTTATAAACCGCATTGTACGGAAATATATGGTGTTAAAGCTGTAGCTCTTCGTTTTCTTCACTTCATCGTTTCCGTAGGTATGTTTACATATCAAACATCTGAATCTCTTTCTGTGTGTTTTTGTGACTTATGGTGGTGGTGAAAATTGTAGAGAGAGAAACTTTGATAATCATTTGGCGTATGGAAGGACGTATATTACTGGTACATTCGTCGATTTCGATTTAGGTTTTGGAGATTGTAAGCATCGAGAATTGTTTTTCTGTTTGATGCGTTGAAAATTGTTGAGTCTCAGCTTTTCAGTGGTCATTGATCCAAATCGAACAGTGAAATTTCTATTTTTAGTAAGTTTGTTTGTCTCGATGCTCATCGTTTGAAAATTTAGGTTTTGATTTGTTTTTCTGTAAAACAGGTTGAAGGTTGAAACTTGAAAGCTTGAAATAACTTTTTTTTTTTAATTTAAAAATGGATTGTTGAACAATTGGTAGCTTTGGTTCACTTTTTAGGTTACTTTTTATCAGCGTATTCTATAGCCGAAGGAGGTGGATTATGGATGAATTTCATACTCATAGGTTGGTCTGGTGCTTAAACTTTTGCTGTTTCAGCCGATAAGCAAGTTATTGGCTTTTTGAACCATCGTGGTTTTTGATTGGGGACTGAGTTAAAATACAATGGTTTTTGGAGAATTATTGTAGATTGCTTTTGTGATGATGTGACTGATGATTCTATGTAACACGTTTCGTTTGTAGGTTTCTTGTAAAGAAATGAGTATGCATACATGTCTATGAATCTTTCTTGAGCCCGCTGCCTTGGTTTTGTTGGTTTCTTACCACTAACAAAAGTGACATTTTTTTATTCATTTTTGAGTACATACTTTGGAATCTTCATCTGTCGGCCTCTGCTTCTAGTTTTCGATTTAAAGAGATATAAAAGCAAGGGCCAAATGAGTTGTGTGGTCTTTAGTTGCATGATTTGTTCTTTTTGTGACAATGCTAGCATTAGTGACTTTTGCAACACCATGGTTGCAACTAAGAAACAAGTATGCTTTCATAGGGTCAAGACTGGTATTACATGTTCATATCCTTATATCTGTAGTTGTGATTTTCTGCAAGCATTTTTTTTGTTCTTTATCAGTTATGTAATTTCTAAAGTTGACATTCTATATGTTCAGTAGTCTGTTGTTATTCTTAGTAATGTTCTAAAATACCCAACATGTTTTACTTTTCTTACTTGCAGATTTTGAGTTCCAAGAGTAGAAGTTGGGTTTGAAAGAAGACAATAAACTCAAAGTTATCTGCTTTTAGTGTACAATGACAAAGTCCGATTCAAGATTGAAAGTCTTCCATGCTCTCATCCTACTATTACTCTGTTTTGTGAACTTGTGTTTTTCGAATGACACATCATCATTGATTGCTCTTAGAAAGTTGCTTCTCCTAAGAGAAGATGTTAAGCTGACGTGGTTTGATTCAAAGACGCCTCCATGTAACTGGACTGGCATAAGGTGTGAGAGTTCTGTAGTTCACCAAATATCTCTTTCGTGTACATCATCGCCTCTAAGTCTACCATTCCCCAAGATTCTAAAAGAATTCAAATCTTTAAAGCATCTCAATGTTAGTCATTGTGGTTTCAATGGTCATATTTACTCAGATTTTTGGACTCTAGAGAACATGGAGACACTTGACCTCAGTGATAACAGGTTGTCAGGGATGTTGCCTGTAACAATTTCAAATCTGAAGAAACTCAGAGTTCTTGTACTTGATAGCAATAGCTTTTCAGGAAATTTACCACCGACAATCGGGCAGCTCAAAGACCTGACCGAACTCTCAGTTCATTCAAATTCTTTTTCTGGTAGTCTTCCAAATCAAATCGGGAACTTGGAGAAGTTGCAGTCCCTTGATCTCAGTAGTAATTTTTTCTCTGGAGTTCTTCCTTCGGGATTAAGTAGGCTTACTAAGCTGTTATACCTGGATGCCAGTCATAACCGCTTTACAGGACCAATATTTCAAGAAATTGGGAGTTTGAAGATGCTTTTGACTCTTGATCTCTCTATGAATTCCTTCACTGGTCCTATACCGGAAACAATTGGTGCGCTTACAGACGTCAAACTTCTCAACCTCCAGAATTGCAAGCTTACAGGAAACATTCCTGCTCAGATTTCAAAGATGACTAGCTTAACCACATTGAACATAGCACAAAACAATTTCGAGGGCGGATTGCCTTCTACCTTTGGTGAGCTGGCAAACCTTGTTTATTTTCTTGCCAACAGTGCAGGACTAAGTGGACCAATCCCATCATCAATGGGAAACTGCAAGAAGTTGAGGATACTTAATCTTTCCTTCAACACATTATCTGGTCCCTTACCTGATAGTCTTGCTATTCTTAAATCAATAAACTCGTTTGCTGTTAATTCAAACCACCTGTCTGGCGCATTGCCAGAATGGCTTTCCAACTGGAAACATGTAGAATCCATAATGCTGTCAAAAAACCACTTTACCGGACCTCTGCCACCACTCAACATCCCATCCCTGACCTTTATTGATCTCAGTTCCAATAAGCTATCTGGTGAATTGCCTGCTGGAATTTGTCAAAACAATGCATTAGGAATGTTGTGGTTATCTGATAATGACTTCAGTGGCACCTTAGACAGCAGTTTCAAGAATTGTTCTGTTCTCACAGATCTGGTGTTATCTGGAAACAACTTCTATGGTGAAATACCTGCTTATTTGGGAGAACTTCAGTTGATAACACTAGAATTGTCAAAGAATCGATTCTCCGGAACAATTCCCACTCAGCTATGGGAGTCTAAAACGCTAATGGAGATCTCACTCAGTGGTAACTTGCTTCAAGGTCATATTCCAGAAGCAATTTCAAAGGCGTCCACACTTCAAAGGTTGCAGTTGGATAATAACCTCTTTGAAGGAGCTATACCAAGTTCAATTGGTCAACTAAGAAATTTGACCAATTTGTCACTTCATGGTAACAAGTTAACTGGTAACATCCCGTTGGAGCTTTTCAGCTGCATGAAATTGGTTTCTTTGGATCTTGGTTCAAACAAACTTACTGGTCATATACCAAAATCCATATCTCAACTGGAATTGCTTGACAACCTTGTTCTGTCCAACAACCAACTCTCGGGTTCTATACCAAATGAGATCTGTGTGGGTTTTCAGAAAGTTGCACTACCTGATTCTGAATTTGTCCAGCATTATGGCATGTTTGATCTTTCCAACAACAGGCTTTCTGGGCCCATTCCAACTTCAATCAAGAACTGCATCATTGTGACACAGCTTATACTATCAAGGAACCAACTTGATGGGCCCATTCCTTATGAAATATCTGAATTATCCAACTTGACTTCACTTGATCTTTCTTTTAATCTTCTTACGGGCCCGATTCTTCCTCAATTCTTCTCCATGAGAAATCTTCAGGGTTTGGTCATTTCACACAACCAGATAAGTGGCTCAATCCCTGATAACTTTGGATCAATGATGCCAAGTTTAGTTAAGCTAGATTTATCAAATAACTGTTTCACTGGCTCTTTGCCTTCATCTATGTTCAGTATCAACAGCCTACAATACCTGGATGTTAGCGTGAACCGTTTTTCTGGTCAACTATCCTTTGACCATAGCAGCACCACCTCTCTTTTCTCCCTAAATGCCAGCAATAACCATTTCTCCGGTGCTCTTGATCCCTCTGTTTCTAATCTGACTGCCCTTACCATTTTAGACATTCACAACAACATCATCAATGGTAGTTTACCTTCTCTATCTAACCTTGCTGCTTTGACTTTTCTTGACCTTTCAAGAAACAATTTTCAGAATTCTTTCCCATGCAGCATTTGTGACATAGAAGGGTTATCATATGTTAATTTCAATGACAACAAATTCATTGGCCAGGTTCCTGATTCTTGCAGTAAACCAAACTCATGCAGCCCATGTCTTCCATATCCTTCCAAACGCACCTACACGTCAGCTCACACTTTAACACATGCTTCTGTTTTGGGGATTTCACTTGGTGCCACATTTGTTTTTGTGGTTTTGTTCATTGCTCTTATGAGGCGAAAAATGTTTGAACACGAAGCTGCAGTTCTTGAGAGGGAAAAGGGGAAGATCCCACCAACTGATATAAATTCCAAATATGGCCTGTTAATGAAAAGGCCAAAAGAACCATTAAGCATCAACATTGCAACCTTTGAGCAATCTCTGTTACGGTTGGACCCCCAGGATATACTATCTGCTACAGAGAATTTTAGCAAGACCTACATTATAGGCGATGGAGGTTTCGGCACAGTTTATAAAGCATTACTACCAGAAGGCCAAACCATAGCGGTCAAACGGCTCCATGGTGGTAGAATGCATGGTGAACGTGAGTTCTTAGCTGAGATGGAAACCATTGGGAAAGTCAAACATGAGAATTTGGTTCCACTGCTGGGATACTGTGTCTTTGCAGACGAGAGGTTTTTGATTTACGAGTATATGGCAAATGGAAGTCTTGATGTTTGGTTGAGAAACCGTGCAGATACAGTTGAAGCACTTGATTGGCCAGCCCGTTTCAAAATCTGTCTTGGTTCAGCTCGTGGGCTAGCCTTTTTACATCATGGTTTTGTTCCGCATATCATTCATAGAGACATTAAATCGAGCAATATCTTGTTGGACAGCAAGCTAGAGCCACGGGTCTCTGACTTTGGGCTAGCTCGGATCATCAGTGCATGTGAGAGTCACGTGAGTACAATGCTTGCAGGTACATTTGGATATATCCCACCAGAATATGGTCAGAAAATGGTGGCAACAACAAAAGGTGATGTTTATAGCTTTGGTGTGGTGATGTTAGAGCTGGTAACCGGAAGAGAACCAACAGGACAGGCGGATTGTGAAGGGGAGAATCTTGTGGGATGGGTGCGTGCAATGGTTGCAAATGGGAAAGAGTCCGAGGTACTTGACCCGTGCTTCTATGGTTCTTGGATGTGGAAGGATCAAATGTTAGGCATGCTTGCTGTTGCACAAGCTTGCACAAATGACCAACCTAGGAAGCGGCCTTCCATGCTTGATGTTGTCAAACTACTCAAGGAGCTTAAGAACAAAACTGGATTTGTGAGTGTTGACCATCCCAAGCAAATGGTCTAGTTGATTGTTTTTTAACTTTTATCGACTGTTGTCTTATGTAGTTCATCTGGTGCATCTAGAATAATTAATTTGGTTAGATTACATCTTGATTCTTGACAGTCCATGGGTGTGTGAAATTCGAGCAAAATTGTTGATTGAAAACAAATTAACTTATGATGTTTTATCATGATATTATTTATAACATCATTCAACATATTGATTGTGCATTTCTTCGGGATTTTTTTTTGGTTTGTGCTATCCTTTTGTTACACCATAATAATTATATTATAGTAAAAAAAATCCACAATAAGAAGAGAAGAACATGAAGAAACCATCATTTGGTTTTAAACGTTTTGATAACTGATATTATGGTTTGGTTTTGGTTACAAACATCCATGAAATCGATTTAATTTGAACGGACCAATTTATTAAATGTAAGAAAATAAATCAAACCAATCTTTTTCTTTTTTCTTTTAGATTTGTCAATTAGGGCAAAAATCTAAGATCTTTTATTTTTGTCAAAGTCACAAGCTAAATTTCATCAGGAGCCCAGTCTTAATCAAACAAACTCGAGCTCATTTCAGCTCAAGAAACATTCAGTTTGGTTTAAAATATCACTAGGGTCAACATGACTTGGTTTAGAATTTTATGGTCAAAAAACCATGTGAATTAGGCATATAATTTATGCCCATATGGTGAATTAGATGCAAAGTCAGAGGAACCAATAGCCTAAAGACAAATAGTTTGGTTGGTTAGTGGGCTAATAAGAACTCAATCCACAATTACCCCCACCAATCATGACTTGGTTGGTTGAGTTGTACAGGTTAACCTACCTACTAACCACACTCAACCCACCGCCATAATCTTGTGTCTAGAATGTTAAAGTGGTGCAGATGTCTATATTACAGTTGTAGCTATGTGCAATGATCATAGCTTGCATATCAAGTTTTGAGGACCTATACTATCTATATTCAATCAGAAAGCTCTTATATCTAGGTGGTGGTTGTGTTAATTTACAATCCAAAGTCATGAAAGATGTCATTGAAAGGTTTCTTGTTCTTCCCATTTCAATGGGATGTTTATCAAAGACAACTACAAGTGCAGTTGAATCAACCAAATGCAAGGCACAAAACCCTCAACCAAAACATCATATAACAAGTATAGTCTATCTCTCTCTGTCTCTAAACACACACACACACAAACAAAATCTATTGTATGCTTAGATGGTGTTGGCATTTATTTGTTTTGACAAGGGATACAAGATGGAAAAAGGTCATCAGGAGTGAAATTCAAGAATTCTTGGGAGATTGTAAGCAGATCCAGCCTTTCAAGAGGAATCCAAAGGCTAATCTTGAAGACTTTCCAAAGATTTTCAAGAATTCTAAGTAAGTAACATCACTCTAAAGTCTAAACATATGCATCAAAGTAAAAGATTTTAACCCATATGCATCACATCACTATAAACCTACAAACCCATAATGCACATGATGATAAATTGATAATCCTTGCAATTTGCATTAAGATCTTTGCTTATTAGATGATGGATGACACATAAAGACTGCAACTTTGATTGATTTCAGTGGTACCATATGTTTCAGAATACAAAGATGTAGAGGAAATTGAGATGGAGAAAGAACTGGAAATAGGATATCCTACAGATGTAAAGCATGTCACACACATAGGATATGATGGATCCATGACAACAAACCCTGTGAAAAACTGGGAGAACATAGAAACACCAGAAATCCAATCTTTTCCCTCAATCTCACTAAAACAATTTGAACATGCAATGGCTGCACAATCAGAGATCCCACCAATGGTGTCCCCATCCAAGAACACTTAAAACACCAGATTTAATCTAAAGTTTGATTCTTTTCAATGGATCCCCACCTTTCAATTCACAAATAATTCGAAGAGTACATTTAGCAGAAACAATGGTTTGGATTAAAGTGATTTCTTTAATTAGTTGTTTTCACAAGGAATGATTATTATAGATCCAATTTTTCCCATTTGATATGTGAAATATATTCTTGATTATTCAGAAGATTTCAATCAACGACTTCTTACAGAAACTGACACAAATGTCTTGTTAATAATTGTTTGAAACCACAGTAAGTTGAATATGTGTGTGAATGTGAAAGAATGAAGATGTAGGCACCATAGCGAGCCATAAGCTGATTGAAACAGAGCAATGGCTTTCTGAGGTGCCTGTGTTGATATGTGTTCCTCCGATCTCAAAGAGGAAGAAGACTTTGTTCCGAGATGGTGGTTGTGATAATCCGAACCACCTCGGAGATGGTATTCTCTTCCGGAAGAACTTGATTTCATTTAGGGTTTCATGTCTGCAACTGCTTTAATAGCATCAACAGTCAACGCTTTTGGGCCTAATAAGCTCAACAGTTTAGTCTTAGGCAGCATCATGTATGATAAGAATGGACTGGGCCGATTACAGAAGTATTACTTGGGCTCGATTTTAGCATATATATATATATATATATAATATGTATCTTGACGAACTTGAGTTGGGTTCAATTTTTGCATACGTCTAGTCAAAAACTTGTGTTGGGCTTGATTTTAGCATATGTAACTATGACTTAGCACAAAAAACCCAGGTACATACCCGACCCGGACCCGGGTCCGGGTACAACCCGGTACCAGGTGTACCCGGAAAAAACCGGCGGGTTGTACCCGGTTGGGGGGTTTTTTTGGATTTTCCGGACCCGACCCGACCCGGACCCGACCCGACCCGACCGGTTGAACCCGGGTACAACCCGGTTTCGACCGTTTTTTTTAAACTAGCCGTTTTTAACGGCTATATAGCCGTTGGAGACCATTTTGACCGTTTTTTTGTTGTTTTTGCCTCTAAAATAAGTATAAATAGGTGTGAGTTGATATGGTAAGGTACCCAAGCTTCAAACACAAAAAAAAACATACGCAAAAAACGCAAAAAATACTCTCGTTTACTCTCAAATCTCAATATGGCTCACTCTCAATCTTCCGTTGGTCAAGGTTTATCGAATTCTCCAACCGTCGTCGTATTCTTGCACACAATCGTAACATGAATGTTTGGTGCAATTGGGATATGGTTGAGTTGAGTGACGGATTTTTAAAGGCTCGTTGCAAGTTTTGTGGAGCTTTGCTTGCTAAAAATTCTAACACGACTTTAAACAATAGTAATAATAATAACAATAATAATAAGAATAATAATAATAATAATAGTAATAATAATAGTAATAATAATAGTAGTAATAATAGTAATAATAGTAATAATAATAGTAATAATAATAGTATAATAATAGTAATAATAATAGTAATAATAATAATAATAATAATAATAATAATAATAATAATAATAATAATAATAAAAACCCGGTTGTACCCGGTTCTGGACCCGACCCTAACCGGGTAAGCCGGGTAGGGTTTTATGGGCTTCCAACCCGACCCGGGTTCGTACCCGGGTACACAAAAAACCGGCCGGACCGAATCTGGTTTGAACCCGGTTCCGGGTCCGGCCCAAAACCCAGTTTGTGCATTGCTATATGTAACTAGCAAATTCAGTCATCTGGTTCTGGCTTAACAAATCAATAATAAGAGAATTAGTTTGTTATATCAAGTTCAACAACATAATGACTACAAATCATACATTTTTTTATTACTAAATGGCATCATAAACACCAATGATCCATACTTCAACCGGTTAAAATAAGATATACATGACATATGACGTATAAATAAAGAAATTTTATATGTTCAAGTTTCACTCTGAGTAAAATACTCAAAGTTGAGCTAGTGGGATACGTTCTCGGCTGGAAAACGAATATGTAAGCCCGATTAAAATAATATATATCAAATTTGAAGTATTTAAAAAAAAATAGCAGCACAAACTTGCGTGGATATAAAATTACAATATATATTACAAATACACAAAAGCAACACGTACGCAACCAAAATTGATTCATCGTCATCACTACCAACTTCAAAATATAAAATCTTTTAACTTGAAATTAGTAGCTGTTTTGTGTCTCCTATTGGTAGTTAATTATTTGCCCCATCAATAGTAAGTAACTTCTGTTAGTAGTAACTTTACTTCTATCATAAGTAGTTTCCCATCCGTACTAAGACACCATCAGTAACAACATAGGTGTTCAATTTCATGTTAGTTCCTACCGACCACATAAGTTCCTGCTAAACAACTTTACTACTAATAGACCATGCACAACTCATATTTGATATTCACAATATTCTCATGTTTATTACAATGGTAAATCATCCTTAAGTAATGCAAGAATGGAGTAATTACAAGGATATAAACTAGAGAAAGATTGACTAAATCAATTATTCTAAATATAAACTATGGACAACTAATATACAATCAATACCAATAATAGTGTGAGCCATATTATTGGTTAACACGCCCCCGCAGTTTGAGTCGTAGGCAGTCGGAGGCATAAGCTGGATCGAAAGTTTTGAAATAAGTGTTTGGGAAGCCCTTTGGTGAAGATGTGTCGACATACTGGTAGTCAGCTGGAACATGGAGCACTTTGACTGAGCCGAGTCGTACCTATTCCCGAACAAAGTGGATGTCCATTTCGATGTGTTTCGTCCGCTGATGTTGTATAGGGTTTTCGGCAAGGTAGACAGCAGATATGTTATCACAGTAGACAATAGATGCATGACGCACAGGGACATGTAACTCGAGTAACAAATTTCGTACCCAACTCAGTTCCACGACAGTGTTGGCAACTCCCCTGTATTTAGCTTCAGCGCTGGAGCGTGCCATAGTCGACTGATGTTTAGAAGACCAAGAGATGAGATTAGCGCCCAAATACACGCAATAGCCAGAAGTCGACCGCCGCATATCCGAACACCCGCCCCAATCCGCATCAGAGTATGCGGTTAGTTTTGCGGTCGGCGAAGGTGAAATAAGTAAGCCCTATGATATGGTGCCCTGTAGGTAGCAGAGAATGCGTTTCAGAAATTGAAAATGCGGTTCCCGTGGGGCATGCATGAAGAGACAGACTTGTTGAACTGCATAGGAGATGTCCGGTCGAGTAATGATTAGGTATTGAAGCACCCCGGCTAGACTGCGGTAGAGAGACTTGTCAGAGAAAATAGGACCATCATTGGCACTAAGTTTAGAGCCGACTTCAACCGGTGTGCTAACTGGTTTACAGTTAGTCATGTTTGCACGAGACAAGATGTCGGCTGCATAAGTGGATTGAGACAAGAAGAGTCCATTAGATTGCTTTTGAACTGCGATGCCTAAAAAGTGGTGTAAGTCCCCGAGATCAGTCATCTTGAATTCTGCAGTCAATGTTTTGATAATGTCATCCACGTAAAGAAGTAGGTAAGCCATATGATGTCCCCAATGATAAACAAAAAGTGAGGTATCGCATATGTTGCTTTTGAATCCATACTTGGCCAGATAACCTGCAAACCGTTGATACTACGCTCTAGGTGCTTGCTTCAAACTGTAGAGTGACTTAGTGAGTTTGCACACATGTTTTAGGTGAGTAGTGGAGGCAAAACCAGGCGGCTGGAACATGTAGACGGTCTCTTTTATCGTGCCATGAAAAAATGCGTTTTTCATATCCAATTGATGGGTGGACCAGCCTTTAGAGATAGCTAAGCTGAGAACAATACGGATAGTAGTCGGTTTAACGACCGGACTAAAGGTCTCGTCACAATCAATGCCAACCGTTTGACTTTTGCCATTAACAACGACACGCGCTTTGTGACGTTCTAATGTACCATCAACATGAAATTTATATCGGAATAACCACATGCAACGAATTACAGGTGCATCAGCAGGTCTTGGAACAAGTTCCCATGTATTATTAGCCAATAGAGCGTCATATTCATCAAGCATAGCCTTTTTCCAGTTTGGGTCATTTAAGGCGGAGAAATGAGATTTAGGAAGGGGGGACATGGAAGGACTGGTTTCGGTGTGTAGAGAGAATAGAACACGTGGTTTAAAAATACCAGATTGGGAGCAAGTTTGCGTCGGGTGAGAGTGTAAGGGTGGTGGAGGGATCAGTTGTGGGTTGGATGGGCTAGCAGTATGGGCTGATGAGCTACTGGGTAGGGAATGTGGTGTGGAGGGGTGGGGTCCGAGAATGGAAGGAAAGTCATGAGGTGGAGGTGAAAGAGAGGTGTGGTGGGTGTTGTTTAGTGGACCGGTGGGTTAGAGGGAAGCGGGTGAGGTGACTGGGCCGGTAGTGGAGGGTGGGCTTGGTGCAGGTGGGCTTGATGGAAGTGGGCTAGGAGGGAAGTCACAAAAGGTGGTAGAGTGAGTGAGAATAATCGGTGGAGGTTCCAAGAATGTGTGGTTAGGTGCTGGATGGGAGGTATTAGCAAAGGGAAATTGGTCTTCATCAAACGTGACGTGCCAAGAAAATATGGATTTCCCAGTGGTAACATCAAGACACCGATAGCCTTTGAAATTTGCTAGGTATCCCAAAAAAATACAAGCCATGGATCGCACGTTTAATTTATGTGAGCGAGTGGCCGAAGTGTTAGGGTAACACAAGCAGCCAAAGACACGAAGATGTGTGTATGATGGTTGACAAAGGTAAAGGAGGGATAATGGGGTACGAAAGGCATGGAGTTTTGTAGGTAACACAAGCAGCCATTTTCGACCTCCAAGCTCTTCCAAACCTCTTCTAAGCCCAAATCAACCATCCTATACCTTAGGAAAACATACCACAACCCCATCCAAGCACACACAAGCCCGAAATCAAACACCACTTGCATCACACACAAACACATACACACGAGTCAAACACACACACACACACTTTAAAAACGGGTTTCACTATGTGTTCCAGCCCTAAATCAGTTGAAAACGTGTAAAAAAGGGTCCTAGAACTCACATAAACAACACCGTCGAGTAGAGCTTCGATTCAACCCGTTACACTTCAACTTTCACGCTCGAATCCACGAGAACCAAGCTTTTCTCCCTTTTCTCCCTCTCTTCTCCTCTTTGCTGAATTTTTACAAGTATGGGGAGGGTGTGGGCTGCCCTCCCCTCTTATTCCCCTACTCTTCCGAACTTTCTCCCGTTTTGGCAAGTTTGGTCCCTCAACTTTGGACTTTATTTATTTTTCTTCTTTCGTCGGCTTCAAAGAAAATATCCGGGTGTTACAAGTCCACCCCCTTAAATAGGTTTCGTCCCCGAAACCTGTCATTCCTCGAACAGACGTGGGTAATGCTGCCTCATTTCTTCTTAAGTCTCCCACGTAGACTCGGATTCTTTCCTGTGCTTCCATTGTACACGCACAAGAGGAACCACTTTATTCCGTAGGCTCTTCTCTTTTCGATCGATGATTGCCACTGGTTGCTCCACATAATTGAGTCGTTCGTCTACTTCGATATCCTCTAGTAGAACAATCATATCTTCATCTGCCAAGCACTTTCTCAGATGAGATACATGGAATGTTAGGTGGATTCCACTTAACTCATCTGGTAACTCCAGTCTATAGGCCACCTCTCCTACTCGAGCAATGATTCAGAAATGGCCTATGTACCTCGGGCTCAAGTTGCCCCGTTTTTGGAATCAGATGATCCCCTTCCAAGGTGAGACCTTCAACATAACCCGGTCACCCACCTTAAACTCAATCGGTCTGCGTCGTTTTTCAGTGTACGACTTCTGTCTATCTTTGGCTGCCTTCATGAAGGCCTTGATCTTTTCAAGCTTCTCAGTCGTAGCCTCGATTACCTTGACGCTCCCTAACTCTTTCTGACCAATGTCTCCCCAACACACGGGTGTTCGGCATCTCCTACCGTATAGCATCTCATAAGGGGGCATACCAATGCTGGCATGATAGCTGTTGTTGTATGAGAACTCAGCTAACGGTAGGTGGTCATCCCAACTTCCTCCAAAATCGATAACACATGCCCGAAGCATGTCCCCCAATGTCTGAATGGTCCTTTTTGACTGACCATCAGTCTGCGGATGATAAGCCGTGCTAATATGTAATCTCATCCCCATAGCGTCATGGAATTTCTTCCAGAATTTAGATGTAAACCGGGTGTCATGATCAGACACAATAGACACCAGCACACCGTGACAAGTTACAATTTCCTTGATGAATAGATTAGCCAACCTCTCAGATGAATATGTCTCGTGGATCTGTTGGAAGTGAGCACTCTTCGTCAAGCGGTCAACAATCACCTATATAGCATTATACCCTTTCGGGGTACGTGGCAACTTCGTAATGAAATCCATGGTGATGTGCTCCTACTTCCATTCCGGTATATCCAAAGGTTGGATCTTCCCATACGGCTTCTGATGCTTGGCCTTCACCTGTAGACAAGTAAGGCACTTACTTACATACTCCACCACATCACGCTTCATACCCGACCACCAATAATCTTTCTTCATGTCCTGGTACATCTTTGTAGCATCGGGATAAATGGAGTATCGAGTCTTGTGAGCTTCATCCATGATCTTCATGCATAGATTCCCAAAACGAGGAATCCACATTCGTCCAAATCGGGTTCTAACACCAAGTGTGTTTTCACCCAACTCCGCGACCAGATCTCTCATTCTTTCAGAGTTAAGATGATCTTCTTTCAATGCCTCATCTTGAAACTCCTTAACTTTCTTCATCACGTCGGAGGTCATGATCAACTGGTACGCTTTCATCCGAATCGACTCGGGCCTCTCTTTTTGGCTAAGGGCGTCCGCCACCACATTGGCTTTGCCCGGATGGTAATGGATCTCGCAGTTATAATCCTTTATAAGCTCCAACCATCGTCTCTGTCTCATGTTCAGGTCCTTCTGCTCAAAGAAGTACTTCAAGCTCTTGTGGTCAGTGAATATGGTGCACTTCGTCCCATACAGATAGTGCCTCCAAATCTTTAGCGCAAAGACCACGACTGCTAGCTCCAAGTCATGAGTAGGATAATTGACCTCATGGACCTTCAACTGTCGAGATGCATAGGCTATAACTTTTCTCCTCTGCATTAACACACACCCCAACCCCGAATAGGAAGCATCCGAATAAACTACCAGATTTTCATTTTCATCGGGTAATGACAGAACATGAGCTTGAGTCAATCTCGCCTTCAATTCTTCGAACGCCTTCTCTTGAGCTTGACCCCACACAAACTTCACATCTTTCCGGGTCAACTTAGTTAGTGGAGAAGCTATCTTAGTGAAGTCTTGGATAAATCTTCTGTAGTAGCCCGCCAAACCCAAGAAGCTACGGATCTCGGATGGCGTCTTTGG